>ML783577.1:471436-509012 GCA_009831015.1 Picea engelmannii | reverse complement strand
TAAACATATAGTGATGAGAAAGGACGTTGTATACCTTGGAGTGATCAGATGAAGTGATAATATGAGTCTAAATACAGGTGATGAAGGGTATAATAATGGCAAAAAGTATGAGCAAAAAGGTACAATATGTGGTCCCAACACCCCCTCTCAGTTGTCCAACATATTCTTCTATCAGTAGATCACTCAAAGCATTGGCAACCCTAAACCTTTCCCAAAACTCATTTCCAAGTTCCATATACCATTTAGAAGTGGCCTTTAGGGGTATCCATCCATACATCTCTTTTTCCATTTCATTTCTCCCTAGGGTCACTAGGATTCACCCCTTGAGGTGAATACCTCTCCTATAAAGTGACGGGAACACCCACCTAAGATGAAAATGGGTAGGTGCTCTCCTAGTTGTCACCATTTTGGAGGTTGAGTCTGGATTTTCCCAACCTACAACTTGTGCGATAACATTTTGGTGCTGTTTTCAGGGATGATTTTGAATACTCTTCTGAACCCTAATGAAAATTTGGCAAGATATCCCAAATCCTCTCCCCTAGATTGCTTGGCGACTCCACCCAAGGGATGTTCCTTTCTCTCCCTTTTGATAATCTTGTCCTGAATCTTTTCTGGTGACTCCACCATGGGAAAAAAGAAACGGAATCTAAATCCCATATGTCGTAAGACTTCACTAAAGGATATTAGTCCTTTGTCGACCCCAGCTTCTCAAGATATCCCCTTTGTTTCTCTTAGCCCTCCTTCCTCACCTATTGCCTCCACACCTCCACTCTCACCCATACCCACCTCACCAAATGATATATGGAGCCTGTAGGCCAACAAGGTACACAAACCTTTTGACATAACAAAGATACCTGGATCTCCTCATAAACTCCCAAAGGACTTCAAGGAACGACTTCCAATATTTTTAGGAGAAAATCTCACTACACTATAAGATCACTTAGATTATTTCCTTTTTGATCTAGAACCTTATGACCAACATGAGGATATCCTGATGAAGATTTCTGCTTACACTTTTGTCGGAAGGGCCAAGGAGTAGTTTGATATTATTTCCATAGGAAAAATTACTAATTGGGACCTCTTTCAAGAGAATTTTACCAGGAGATTTGGAAAAAAGAAATATTACTAATACCTTTATATTCANGGGTTGAATCGATTATATATATATAAGCTTGAAAATTTTCAAGTTCTTTTCTTAATATTTCTTGATTATTATTTAATGTGTTGCTGATAAATTAACATGCATAAATATATAATATTTGATCAATCACACATAATACACAGAAACACTGATTTTCTTGAGGAAACCCATAAAGGGAGAAAACCTTTTCTTCTTAGGATGTCAATTAAGCTCCAAATTTCATGTACATCACAGTATTTGAGCACCAAATCAAATATGAGGCTACAACCTCTGATAACAAGCTACAACTTGCAGAGAGCACCAACTCTCAGATTTCTCTAGCACCAACTAGATCGAAGTACCAATTCCTAGGTTTCTCTAGCACCAACTAGATGGAAGAACCAAATCCCAGAATATATTCTAGAACCAACTAGAATTTATAGAACTACAATCCTCCCTAGCAACAACCTACCACCCTGATTGAATATTACAAAAACTTACTTGCTTGATCTATCTCTAATCTGATCTGTTGCAACTTAGAGTCTCCTTTGCCTTCTTCAGCTTCTATGAGCTTATCCACTTCTGTTAGCATAGGGGAAAACCCAGGGTTCAATGCTACAACAACACACCAACAAAACCCTAACTACCAGTCCTTTTGGCAACACTTGCGAAGAAGATGAAGTCTCACCCGAGGTAGAGGTAGGGGTGGTTGCAAGACTCAAGTGCCTGCAATCAAAGCTGGGACATAGATCTTTGATTATGTCACTTACAAAGCACTTGGTATTGATCATTCATCAATATTCAACCCTTATTATACTTCGTAGATAGCATAGAGCTTCGTAGAATTCACATAGATCTAAGGTAATTTATCACTTAGCAAAGGTAAAATAGTTTAGATACAGTAAATCAACACTAAGCATCTTCATATATATTAGATCTACTATCCATACACATCTAATCAAGCACAAAGAATAAGTAGATCTATCTAAATATATCAAATCACTTAGCCAAAGTAGAGGTAAACACATCAAGTGAAATCACAGAGAATAACACATAGATTTACGTGGTTCACCCACACCCCAGGGATACATCCACCAAATATTCTTCTTTATTAGCTTCAATCAATCTGGTTATAGCATAGAGCTATCAAAATCCTACTCCGCATAGGACAGGAGATCTGCATGCACCTCGCCAAATCCTCCTTCCTCACGTAGATCTAGCACAAATCCTCCTTACAATCTGTGCACTCAACACTTACAACACTTTCACTCAGCTCTACAAGTCAATCACATAGATAAATTCTAGCACTAATCCCTTGGTTGATATTCTCTCTACTTACATCACCTAGATATCTATTTATACATTACAAAATTGGGCCTAAGCATGGGTAAACCCACGGGCCAACATCCCTTTCCCATTACATATTCCCCAAAAACCACAAAGGACTGAAAAAGGGGGTCTAGCTTCCACAATCTCCACTTCTCTTTGTGCTTCATCTTTGACAGGTAGTCGAAGTCCCAAAAATGGTCAAATATGACCAAGTGTTCCTCAAAACTTGGTCAAGGGACAACAGGCCCCCAACACTCACCTGTGACTCATCTCGAGTCACTCAGGTCTGATTAGTTCTACTTCAAATGCCTTGAGCTTGGCTCGAGCTTCTTTGACCTGCTGTTGTGCCATGACCTCTTGCTAGACAAACTCCTGGATGAGTGCGTCATTCATCGACCCTTCTAGGCATTGCTGTGTTGAATTCATGACTTGCTCCAGCTCTGTTCCTTGGCTCTCAATCTCTGTAAATAACTAACATGCCTTATCCTGCACATGTTGAATTTGTTGAGTTACTTCCATTACCTTGCTCTAGATTGTATGGATATGCTGCTGGGCAGTGAGATTCTCATGAGATCGCTTCTTTCTCTCTATGGGTGATAGGGCCTTCAGTTGTACCTGTATCTTTTTAGCTTCATGCTTCACCTCCTAGAGCTGCGACTCCAATTTATGCAATTTTAGATTCTCGGTTAGGTTCTCATATATCTGCACACTTATTCTACTTAACTGTTTTCATTCCTTAGTGAGTGCTTTAATCCTTTCTACTATGCTCCGGGAAGTCATTTCTCACTGGTCACGCACTTCTTGTGGGGTACTTGGTATGTTCTGAAGCTCTAATTCCACGACTCTTTGTTGAAGTTGCTGAATAACTTCAACAAGCTTCATCACTTGGAATTCTATGGGGTCTTCTGCCTTCTTCTCTAAGACGGTCACAGAGAAAAATGCTCTGTTGACTGCTTCTTCAATCTCAATCTACTTTGTGAGAATCTACTCTTTCTCATTTTGGATGTTCGCTCTGTCTTCTTCAACTTTCACTTGGAGAGTGTCCTTCTCTTGTTGTGCAACTCGATGTTGTTCGATGATTTCCTCCTGTGCTTGCTTTAAGGCCTAGGTGGCCTGCACTGTTTCTTCCTGTGATTTTCAAATGTGTACTTCGACTGTGTTAGCAATCTTGCGGAGTTGAAATGGTTCATCTCCCTCTTCTGTTGTTCCTTCTAGTAGGGGAACAATGGAGACTGCGTGCTTAAATTGAAGTGCCCGCTACACTCATTGGATCTCGATCTCAATTCTGTTGTACATTGTCTCTTTCTTAGCTTCATTATTTTTTTCTGTCTCTTCTATAGCTTCATTCATAGTTGCAATGAGGAAACTAAATTCATCTGGAGTGAGTGTGGTATGCAACCTAGTTACGGGTGATTTTGATTTCTTCCAGGAGGAAGGTTCCAGAGGTGAACCCTTCCTCTTATTTATGATTTCTACTTCATCTTTTGGTCTTTGTTAAACTCCTTCTAAGTCTTCGCCATCACCTCCTTGGTCTGGTGTAATGGAAGCTATCCTCACAGATAGGTTGTCTGTATCCTGGACTTCCTCAACCTTCTTCATCTTCTTTGTTTTCTTTGTCTTACTGGGCCCAGGTGTATCTTGCGCAACTTCTGGGCTGTCGATGTTAGACATTTCTGCTGAAATAAGGAGGTCTACCAACCATTCCTTGGTGATCTCCTCCAGGTCTTCTTCTATCATATTATAATAAGAATGAAGCTATTCCTTATGCTCATCAGTGTGTGCTATAATATATATGAAATGGTTGTCCACATTGAACTTCATCAAAGGTCGAAACCTGTGTAAAGTATTTGGGGTCATGCGAGGCTCGGACTAGATGGCGAGCTTCAATTGGGTGTAGCATGTATGGAAGACGACATTGTATTTCCATTGCTTGTTCATATCGTTCGAGTACCACAGTGTAATGAAATTCACAGCCAGTGATTCAAAGGGGTTGATGTTTGGGAAGGTTGCACCTTGCAGTAGCTCCCATGCAATGAAAGCTATAAGTATCAAGAGCCAACTAAAATGGAATTCATGCCCCTGATACTGGGCTTCTCTACAGTCAATCTCTATTTGATTCACCGGGTACTTCACCGAGTTCATATGTAGTTCCTCTGTGCACTTCCCTATGAGGTCGACTACAAAGATGGATACTTGCGTGGGTCGATTCTTGCGTACCAACTTCCTTGCAATCAGTTAACAGGTGAAGCACACTACACCACTTTCAATATAATCTACCTTGTAGCCTCATGCACCTTTCTTAACATCGCCATAAGCTTCTTTGATATTATGAACAAGAGCATGATCCATGGTCTTTACAGGATAATAATCATGGGGATCAGGGCCCTGCATGCTAAGCCCGGTGATCCGATTGATCAGCGCTGGATCAACTATTGTGTGATGGTTTAACCATAAGTATCCTCCATGGTAACTCTCCAATAACAAATTCACACAAGAATTCACCTCCTGGTGTCTGCCAAAGTGCGGTATCTTCATAATGTTGAGCAGAGTGGACTATGCGAGGTTCATCGTCCATTGCTGAGGGATGATCATCGAATTCTTTCCCTTGGTTCTGGTTAGGTACTTGTACAAGGAAAGCATGCTGTAAAATTTATGATCCCCTAGGTTGAAGTCACTAAAATTAAATGTTGTGATCTTTTCGTGATCTACGCGGACTACGTGTACCCCTTTCAGTAGGTACGCAGTGACTAGAGTGTACTCAAAGTCTCTAGGTACACTGTCTTTGTTGATCACACCACGTAGAGGTGGTATGTAAATAGGTAGGATGGATGGAACCAACTTTGCATTGGCCATATCATCTTTATGTTTGTTTCTTCTTTCTGTGCTAGCTCAGGATGTTCCTGCTTGAGCAGTTGATGGAGAGGCTTGCACTCCTCTCATCGATGATGCCTATAAAACTGTAGACAATCCTCTCTCCAACATGACTCTTTCGGCTCTGAGGCTAGCGAGTACCTCTCTTACAGATTCTTCATTTGCACTAAATTCATCGGACATATATGCTCAGGATCAATATCTCAGGTTCTCAAAGTAACATAGGTACTATAATAGGGTAGAGAGTAAGAGTGGAGTAATCACTGTTCACAATTCATGTAGTCTGCGGACTCAAATTTGCAATTAGCAAAAGTCTCTTTCGTGCATGACGCAATGGAATAAGTAAGTAACTCTGTAATAGATCATTTGTAATGGATATGGGGCTTCATTAACTCTTGTTCTATCTGTTATGACATGGTATAACGATCTAGTGATGAGCCATCAATGATTTTTGATCCATTCAGAGTGGAAGTCGAATGGATATATCGGCCTCCAACGGCTATATTTCTTCTCCATGGTGAAGTGACCCATATCATTGTTATGATATCCTGACGATGCTCTAATTTTGCAAAGTTTCTTTCTGAGAGGTTCCCTCTGGAACCCTCTGTAGCATGTTGATATTGGCTCTCTTTTTACTTAGTTTCCTAGCCTTCTTCCCCGTGAGCTTCATCTCGGTAGTTCTTTTCCCGTTCTGATTCTTATTTTCTTTGGGCATAGTCACTTTGTGTTTCTGATGTTCTCTCCCAAGACTCAGGGGTACTACTTCTTCTATGTCTGATACAGACACTCCAATATTCTATGAGTCCCCTAATTCTTTTGCATCTTTGACATCTGGGCTTTTAGTGTCAAATAACTTTTATTTGTTCTCTTGTTCCTCAGTCAAATGCACGATCCTTCTGGTCATGAAATATTTTAACTCTTGTTTCTACTGTTGTAAAACCTTTTTTTCTTCCTTCTTCCTGGCTTGATCTCTTTCAATCTAAGGTTGTCCAAGTAACATAGTAAACAGAGCACTATCCTCAATAAATTTGATAATATCAAAATCTTCCTCTATTGAAGTTCCATTGACATTCATAGATATCTGAGTGAGCCTTCCACATAGGTTTACCAGTTTCCCTCTGAATAACCCTATTCTTCTTAGTGAAGGGATCATAGCAAGCCTTCCTATAGCTTTCCAAGTTCTCTTTGTCATAACATTCACCTGTGTTTCCTCATACAGAACACAATCAATGTTGAAGTCTCCTATTCTTGCCTCGATGCATTATTTTTCGTTAAATACCTTTGATAATATAACATATCAGTAGTCATTCAAGATGTATTTCATCTGTAGTAATATCTTTTCTGATTCTCTCTTGGGTTCTGCTATTCCTGGATATTCCTTAGGGTTTTCTTCATTTAGATTCATGAATTCAATCTTAGCAATCATTCTAGGGAAATCCAATACTTCGTGGTCCAAGGCTTTGCAACAGAGACAACTAGATCTCCCACCAGGGCATTCCTTAGAAATATGTCCTAGTCTTCTGCAACTGTAACATAGGGTTAATCCTCTCTTTCTCTAAAATGATCCCCAAATTCTTTTGTACTACGCACCAAGATCATGGTAGCTAGCCTCCAAAAATTTATTTCTAGGATCCTACATCCATTTGTTAGTTCAAACATTCTTTCTATGCATAGGTATAACATATCTATCAGATCTATTCATGTCAAACTTTCTTTCATCTATTAATGACCTATTTTTCAATCTAGGACATAGTCTATCAAACATACCTAGATCCATGCTCTAGAAACAAAAAAATCATTTATCTTACTCCTACAGAGCACAAATCTTTCAGATCTAATTTTTTTTAACTATTCTTACCTTTATCAGAGCACTGAGCTTATAGATCTTACCTCTTTTCTTCAGAAACTTCCACTTTTACTTTTATTAGAGCACAAAGCGTTCGTATATCGCTTCTTTTCTTCAGATATGGCCTTATTTTTAGCACAGAGTTTTTCAAATCAAGTAAAATACTGTGCACTAGGAAACAAATCCACGCACAAAGCTTCCACAGTTTCAGGATGAATCTTTGCACAAAGATTCTTCTCCCTTAGTTCCCAAAAATCACAGTTTTAGTCCCGGCAACGAAACCATTTGTTGGCATAGGGGCAGAACCAGGGTTCAACGCTACAACAATGCACCAAAAAACTCTAACTACCATCCCTTTCGGCAACACTTGCGAAGCAGATGAAGTCTCACCTGAGGTAGAGGTAGGGGTGGTTGCAAGACTCAAGTGTCTGCAACCTAAGATGGGAGATAGATCTATGATTATATCACTTACAGAGCACTTGGCATTGATCATTCATCAATATTCAAACCTTATTATACTTTGCAGATAACACAGAGCTTCATAGCATTCACTTAGATCTAAGGTAATTTAGCACTTAGAAACAGTAAAATAGATCAGATACAGTAAATCAACACTAAGCATCTTCATATATATCAGATCTACTATCCATACACATCTAATGAAGCACAAATGATATGTAGATCTATCTAAATATATCAAAGAACTTAACCAAAACAAAGGTAAAGACATCAAGTCAACGAACAAAGCATAACACATAGATTTACGTGGTTCACCCCCACCCTAGGGATACATCCACCAAATCTTCTTCTTTATTAGATTCAGTCAATCTGGTTACAACACAGAGCTATCGAAATCCTACTCTGCATAGGACAAGAGATCTGTGCGCACCTCGCCAAATCCTCCTTCCTCGCGTAGATATAGCACAAAGCCTCCTTACAATATGTGCACTCAACACTTACAACACTTGCACTCAACTTTGCAAGTCAATCACATAGATCAATTCTAGCACTAAGCCCTTGGCTAATCTTCTCTCTACTTACATCACCTAGATATCTATATATACATTACAAAAGTGGGCCTAAGCATGGGTAAACCCATGAGCCAACATCCCTTTCCCATTACATATTCCCAAAAAACCACAAAGGACCCAAAAAGGAAGTTTAGCTTCCGCAATCTCCACTTTGCTTTGCGCTTCGTCTTCGACAGGCTGTTAAAGTCCCAAAAATAGTCAAATATGACCAAGTGTTCCTCAAAACTTGGTCAAGGGCCAACAACTTCTGCATCTTTCTGTGCTTTATGCTCTATGCTACTTCTGCATGCTATGTGTCATGCCTTTTCTATACGCTTTAGATCCTGCACCCAACCTCCTTCTACCCGCATGAAAAACTACCAAAAAGCCCCTCCTCTCTTCTCTGTTATGTGTTTTTATCATGCCAAGACCTCTAACACATCATCCATGAAACTCTTCACCTTCTATGTTAGTTATCCATAGTTTGTTCATCATCAGTGGTCATTATCCTGAGATTCTTGGATTCTCTGCCAACGTAACCCTTCCTCTTCTCTGTTACAGTTACAGTTCATCGGACAGTTACATGAGGTCTCCTCTGACAGTTACAGGAGTTCCTCGTGAAGAAGATCCTTGTGAACTTCACCTGTGCAAACTAGCACTAGGTGCAATTTTATCTTCACATGTCCACAGGTTGTGACCACATTCTAACCAAAAATGTGCTACACGACTTCACGTTTCACGATCTCACGAATTATCTCTCCCCCATTATTCTAAGTCTGATCTCTTGAACTCCGAACTTCATCATGCTAGATCAACAACCCATGATATTCCTCAATTGACAATCTAGATATCTTCTTCACACTCTGAGACTTCACGACTCGCGATGTTGGAGGTTAGAGCACCCCCTTTATTTGATTCTCAAATTTGTGCTTGCATCAGATCAACGACCCAGATCTCTCTGTGATCCAAATATCGAGATCAATTCATAAACTCAGACTTCGCGAGTTCCTATCTTGTGCATTCACTCTTTCCTTTGGATTTTGAAATTTGTGAAACATCGAAGCACTGATCTCTTGCCACGTGTCCTTCCCAACACCAACGACTAGGGTTTCCTTCATGAGTTTCCACTCTTATCCTTGAAAATATTTCGAAGTCTGAATCCTCAAACTCTCGGATTTGCTTCCACCTGTCCCCCTTGATTATGGACGGTTCCTATAGACCTCATAACTTCAGGACTTCATGAGTCTGCTTCTCCTTAGCACTCTAAAGGAACTAAGGCCCGTGCACTTACCTCTAGATACAACAACGGTTGGTTCATGTGCTCATATCTAACGCCTAAGATCTATTCTCCTCCTTTGCGCACTCGTTCCTCATGTCTGGACCCTAATCCAACGATCCACATTCTTCATAGTGATTGATCTGATGGCTACTATCGCTCCTCCTCCTAAGCTTATGATCTCTTCTAACTTAGAATATTTTCTAAGTATTCAAAGGTTTCAGCCTCCAACCCTTCTCTTGCGATATCGATTGAAGGGTCTCATCTTCACTTTTCTGTTTCCATCAATGAAAATCACACTCTTCCTATAAACATGCTAACAATCCCCCCCTTTGGAATTGATGGAAACTTTAAAGGCTGCACTATTCTTCTTAGACCTCCAACTGTATCATCTAGACCACACTCTATTATGCTTAGACCTCCAACTGTATCATCCATACCACACTCTATTATGCTTAGACCTCCAACTGTAGCATCCAAACCACACCTTTTTCTCCCCCTTTGACATCAATGTCAAAGAAAACTGAGAGTGAAACTGTTCTTCCCTTGATCAAATATACTATGAGAACTCTCCCCTTGATTAGATATTCTATGATAACTCCCCCCCTTCTCAGATAGACTATTTTAACTTGAAAACAAGGTCACGCCCAACTTCTGGCATTGATACTCAAAGTGAGATTTTGGAAGCAATTTAGTGAAGATATCAACAATCCGATCTTTCGATGGAATATAATGTAAAGAAACAACAGTGTTGATTACTTGTTCCCTCAATAAGTCATACTTGATGGGTATATGCTTGGTATTAGAGTGAAATACAAGATTCTTTGACACACTAATTTCACTAGTATTATCAAAATGAATTGGAATCAGTGCAGTGTATTTGACCTCCAAGTCTGCAAGTGTCTGAATCATCCAAAATACTTGGGTACAACAAGTGGCAACTGCAATGTATTCAAATTCAGTAGTTGATAAGAAAATGGATCCTTGCTTCTTGCTCAACCATGGTACAAGAGAATCTCCTAAGAAGAATGCACCTCCACCCGTTCTTTTCCTTTCATCCATGCAGTTAGCCCAATCAACATCTGAATAGACTGATAATTGAAAATTCTGATTCCTAAGATACCATAGGCCATAGTTCATTATTCCTTTCAAGTATCTGAATATTCTTTTGATAGCTAGCAAATGAATCTATTTAGGTGCAGAATGATACCTTCCTAGCATTCCAACAACATGCATTATGTCTGGACGAGATGCTGTGATGTACAACAGGCTGCCTATCATAGACCTATATGAACTCTGATCAACATCAGGTGAGTCATCATCCTTGCTTAACTTGCATCTGGTGACCATAGGTGTGATCATAGGTGTAGAATCTTCCATTTGAAACTTTTTCAACATTTCTCTTAGATATTTCTCCTGAGAAAGAAATATTCCTTCAGACCTCTGAGTAATTTGCAGACCAAGAAAAAATGACAGTTCCCCTACATTTCAAATTTAGACTGCATGGCATAAACAAACCATTGTACCAATGAAGCATTATTACTTCCAAAGATGATGTCATCTACATAGACCAACACAATGAGAAAATCATTATCCTCTGTTTTGATATATAGATTGCAGTCAACTATTCCTCTCTTGAACCCTTTGTCTTGAATATACTTATCCAATCTATAATACCAGGCACGAGGAGCTTGTTTCAACCCATATAAGGTTTTCTTCAGCTTGCAGACAAGGTCATGATTATCTGACAGTTGGAAACCCTCTGGTTGTTCCATATAGACTTCTTCTTTTAGATCTCCATTTAGAAAAGATGACTTGACATCCATTTGGTAGAATTTAAACTTCTTATGACAAGCATAGGAAAGAAACATTCTAATAACTTCTAATCTTTCTACGGGCGCAAATGTTTCATCAAAATCCAGTCCTTCTATTTGAGCATACCCTTTGCAGACCAATCTAGCCTTATTTCTTACAATATTTCCTTGCTCATTCATCTTATTTTTGTAGACCCATTTGAATCCTATTACATTTTTATTTGTTGGCTTAGGAAAAAGTTCCCAAGTATCATTCTTTTCAATTTGATTCAGTTCCTCATTCATTGATTTTAACCAATTTACATACTTACTAGCTTCATTAAAGTTCTTGGGTTCCACCATGGATATGGAGACTATATGTGATTGCTCGGTGTCTTTGATTATCCTTCTCCTGGTTTGTACACCTTTGTCTTTCTCACCAATTATCTGACTTGTAGGATGATTCTTTTGAGTAATTCTGGAGGAAGGATTTGATGTTGATTGTTGTCTTGACTCTTCTTGTCTGGGTGTCTCTTCTCCACCTAATTCATCATCTTCTTGTGACTCTAATATTTGTTGTTCTTCATTTTCATTATCCTCATCATCTTCTTCATCTGGCTTGGTGCTTATTCTCTGTTGATATTTTATAGGAGCTTCTTCATCAATTCGAACACTAATACAGTCTACTAATTTATGAATATTTTGTTAAAGCATCTATGTCCTTTACTGTTCGTTGCATATCCTAAGAAGATACATTCATCAACTCTACCATCAAATTTTCCCATATGATCAACATTATTTTTTATGTAGCATTTACTTCCAAATACTTTGAAGTGCTTGATTGATGCAGGTCAACCAAACCACAAATCATATGGAGTTTTATCATTGTTGGCCCTTGACCAATTTTGGGACTTTGACATGTTGGTCGAAGGCAGAGCGCAAAGCGAAGCGGAGATCGTGGGATATTGACCCCTTCTTCAGGCACTTTTGGGTTTAGGGTTTATGTAATGGGTATGGGATGTCGAACCATGGGTTTACCCATGTTTAGGCCCTTTTGTAATGTATAAATAGAAAGCTAGGCGATGTAAGTAAGAGAGACATATATGTGTAATGCGGTCTGTGAGCTAAGTGTGAACAATTGTGGATGCTTCGTGCATACTATGTGTTAATAACTTGCAGAGCTAAGTGCAAGTGATTATAAGAAGCTCGTGTGTATATTGTAAGAAGGCTTTGTTCTTGAACCTAGCTCAGGGAAGGAGGGTCTGGCGAGGTGCACACAGATCTCTTATCTTATGAAGAGTGGGTTCTTGTGGCTCTGTGCTTGTAGAAGATTGAAATAATACAATAAAGAAGAGAAGAGTTGGTGGACATAGCCCCACACTAGGGTGAACCATGTATATCCTATGTTGTGGTTTCTTTGTGCATTATATTTGTTATGTTATTGATGTGATTTATGCTTAGTGCAATGATATATGTTAGATGCATCTGATATAATATCTTGTGCTTAGTAATGTGAGTGAATGCTAGATATGATCTATTTCTACATGCTAAATTCTTGGATGTATTAGATCTTATTGAATACTATGCTACTCTGTAACTAGGGTTTCGACTTGCAATGCGAATAAGGGTTAAATACTGATGAATTTTAACTACTAAGTGCTCTGTTAAGTGTTTTAATAACATATCTATGTCCCATATAGGTTGTAGACACTTGAGTCTTGTAACCACCCCTGCCTCTACCTTGGGTGAGACTTCATTTGCTTTGCAGGTGTTTTTGAAAGGGCGAGTAGTTAGGGATTTTTTGGTGCACTGTTGATGTGTTGAACCCTGGGTCTACCCTTGTGCCAACAAATGGTTCCGTTGTCAGAACTTGAAATTGGGATTGCTGGGAATTGAAGAAAATAAATCTATGTGTGTAGATTTGTTTCTTTAGTCCGCAATATTCTACTTGAATGTGAAACTCTGTGCTAAGAAAGGATTCAGATCTGAAAGAGGTAATATCTTAAAGCTTTGTTCTCTGAGAAAGGTAAGATAAGTGAAAATTTTTGTTTCGAAAGAATGGATCTAGGTATGTCTAATAGATTTTTTCCTAGTCTGAAAACTAGGGCACAACTTGTTAGGGTCCCAACCCACACATACGTAGAACAATATATTCGGATGTAATAAAGGTCAATATTAATAAGGCCTTGAAATAAAATAGAATAAGTCAAATGTAAGAAGATCTAATAGAAGATTTCACTTCTAGAAGGATCTTCCTCTAGATGCTTCTTTTGATAGACATATTTAGTATAAATAGGAGTCGAGGGTATGAGAAGCCTAGCTTGGAGATTATTGTAATAGAGCTCTGCTTGACTGGAGGTTGCCCCCTCAAAGAGGCCCGTGAACATTTATCTCAGAATCAAAGTGTTATTTCTGTTGTTATTCTTATATCATTTCAGTGTTATTGTGGTGATTGTTCTGGTTATATTGTTGTTATTCTGCCATTTCTAGCATTTTATTTCTGTTCTGCATACTTTTAATATCTGGTATATTACAAGTGGTATGAGAGCACTTAGCGGAAATTGTGGGTAATTTTTTTTTCCAGGGTAGAGACTTTTTCCAGTGTCTTTAAGCCACAAAGATCTATTGCTGCGCACATAAACCCGTGGTTGAGGGATTCATACACGTAGGAAACACAAGTGGTTCTTAAGTGCACATTTGTTTGCCACCCTTGTAACCCCTGTTGGTATCCTTTCGAGTGGTAGTGCATCAGAAAAAACCTATTTATGGATCGACCTAGATTTTTTGAAGCCCTCTTTAGATAAACCGATCAGCCGCTTGATTTCTATAGTGCCACCGAGAATAACACTCAGGAAGATGCTCTCTAGTACCTGGGTAGTTAGGTAGTACAGCTAAGGGTATAGTCTATCCTCCTTAGTTAGTTCCCTGAGATATTGGGTCGAGTACTACAGTTGGACCCCGCACATATATCAGAGAGCTATAGCACAAGGCAAACCCTTGTCTGGAGAACCATTGAATACCTAACCCTTGGGGACAAAAACATAAACAAATTAAAACAAACAAGATCTATTATCGCAAAACTATGTTCGGGTTGCCAAGTAACTACAATTTTCTTCCTGGTTATGCATTTGGGAATTTCATCATTGTAGTATTCTTCATACCGGAGTATAACTCCGCAGGTGTTAAAAAAAAAAAAAAAGGTATGGAAATTCTTTCACTATTATTTGAGACCTATTCCATTGGATTCATCTCTTCGCCCTTATCAAATTCATACATATCATTTTTTGGAAAACATTTTTACCCCACCCACCCCTTTTCCATTCCCTTGTCGTCATGTGATCCAACTAGCTCAAAACAATTTTCTGACAATTTTGGCAATTTACTATTTTTAGCAGTTTTAACTTCCGGGGCTATTTTGAGGGCCTAAATGAAGGTTTTTCAAGATAGAGCTCCTCAATGATATTCAAAGGAATGATTGAGCCCCAAAAATGAATCTCCTTGGTGATACCTTTCCAACGGGATATCACATGCCTAAAACAGATATCGTATGCAAAAGTTATGACCCAGGGAAGTTGATGTACTAACTTACCCAAACGGGGCCCACATGACTTTTGGCACTTCATCTCCTAGGGTTATCTTTTTGGATGTCTAGGGTTTTTGGAATTATTTTTTATTGTAAAAATGCCTTCAAATCCTCATTTTAATCTTCTTCTTGTGAATGCTCGCAGCTGTCACATCTCTTCTCAGAGAAAAGTCACCACCATTCCAGCAAGCTTGTTTCCGCTGCATTTTATAGTTTCATCTTATTTCATTATTGAATAGAACACAAGTTTTATTATATCTCTATTATTTTCTGTTAAGAACCTGTTAATAATCTGTATTCATTTCATTCTACTCACAAAATCCAGATCAGTGGTATCAGAGGGGTCTGCTCCTTGTCGTCTTAATGCATGTCCCCGACGAGGTCGGAGTACAAAGAGTTGGGTCTTGAGCTTGTTTCTTTTGAGGACAGAAGCTCTCGCATGCCCAAGAGACCTATCATGGTAGGATAAAATAAATATGATGGGACATGAGGTCCTTTCAAACTGTTGATTGAGGATTCCCTCACGCAACAGAGGAATGAGATGATGGATAGTTTCATGCAAATCCTTCAGTGACTACCAACATGCGACACATCTTCTTCGAACAGAGGCGCCACCCCCTTCAAGGTAAAAATAAACTTTGATGTTCCTATATTTGAAGGTCATATAGAAACAGATGTTGTAGACAAGTGGTTGAATATACTAGAAGGGTGTTTTTACGTCCATAACTTTTTGAATAGAGAAAATATTACTTTTGCACTCCTCAAATCCGTTCCCCATGTGAAAGATTGGTGGGAAAATTTCTGTGAGAAAAAGGAAACAAAGGAAACCTCATTATTTTCAGTCACAACCAACTGGGAATCCTTCAGGGATGCTACTAAGGAACAATACTACCCTGTCAGAAGTTATGATGACCTGTATACCAAATGGACCACATTGCGGCAAGAAAGAGACCAAGCAATGCCAGATTTCACAAATATCTTCCATACCTTGTGCACCAAGATGGGTATCAAAGATTCAGAGTGACATCTAGTGCTCAAGTATCGTGGTTCTATGTATAGATATATCTAGATTGAAATAGAATTATACGGCATATCTAGATGTAAATAGAACCATCGCCTCGAGTTTCCTCAATACAATGCAAAGACAGCTCGAAATGGTAGGCAGGAGCATTAATTACCATGCGTGTGAGAGAGGTCATGTAGATCAAGGCCATGCAAAGCTATAATACCATGTTGTACTTGGAATGACACCTTGGCATAATGGTATGCACAATGATCAGAACAGTTGAAAACAATAGTATGCATATCCATGACTTGACCACCAGGATTTAATGTATCAAATAAACAATTGAACCATTAAATTTTTTATAAATTAAAACCCCATTGACATTAGTCGAATGCTAAATGAGTGGAGGTTTTATACTCATGTAACTAAGG
This sequence comes from Picea engelmannii, assembly GCA_009831015.1. Taxonomy (NCBI): domain Eukaryota; kingdom Viridiplantae; phylum Streptophyta; class Pinopsida; order Pinales; family Pinaceae; genus Picea; species Picea engelmannii. The sequence goes on along the minus strand of ML783577.1, from coordinate 492,747 downwards.
CATGTTTAATACCAAGGGATTATAACCAGGAAAACAACCATGTTCATAGCGAAATACGACAATTCGACAATAGACCATATGAACATTAACCCTTTAATAAAAAAGAATGAAATCAAGTATGAATTCCAGCTGTGAGTTTTCATGCTTACAATCATGAAAACAAAAATTGGAAAGCAGGTATGTAGAAAAAGACCAGTGACAAGTGTCATTTAATGAGAAAGGTTGTGACAAGTAATGACAATTTAAAGAACCTGTGTAGGCAACTTGTAAAAATAGAGATTATATTATTGCTGCCAACAATGGCAACACACTGGTAGAAGCAATTATTTCTACCAAAAAAATGAGTCCAGATTAGGATAGTCAGAAAAAAATTCAAATCGAAAACAACTAAGAAACTATTTGAACATCATTATCAATTATAAAACATTCCAGTTTCAGATTACTGTTATTTTAAAAGATGAAAACTGATGACAATCTTGACAAAAGAGAGTCACGATATTAAAGTTAAAATCTTCAATACTGTTGATAGGGCCGCTACTGCCAGTAGGCATCCATAGCCTTGATAGGGATGCCATTTAACCCACTCCGATATTTGTATCCTGCCAAAAAGTTCCAGATCAGAACGAAGGACTTTTAAGGTCAAAAGATTCCATATCTGAGAATTTTCATATACTTGACATTGCTTTGCTGCCAACGGGCTTGTTCAGTATCCCGACGAAGTTATCTTGGCATCATGCATGAATTTACCCACTGCCAGCGGACCTATTCAGTATCCCGACGGGTTTACAAGCACTTCCCACAGCTCTCTGAAGATTTATTTAGTTTTAAAGATATTTAATAGAGTGGGGTGATGCTGAAAATCCTGTTTTTTTTGGACATATCTTAATAAATTTTAGACCTTGAAAAAATTTCTTGTTTTTACTTCATTAAGATCTAGAGATAGTTTGTTAATAAAACCGACTTTCAAGGGCAGGGAGACATCTCTGAGTTGTTCTCTTAAGGAACAGGGACAGTGTAAGAAGAATTTCTTGTGGATGATTGTGAATAGCTTCAGTTACAGATTGAAATCAGGAAACACTTTTCAAACAACAGGTTTTCATTAACATGGCTGCAAACTTCAGAAAAATATCATAATTGATGCTTAAACAACCTTCAGTAGTCATTTTAGAGGGGAAATTTTTTTGTTCTTTTTGTCTGAACTAGTTCATGGTGTAGGCATGTGCATCTCAAAAAGAAAACTGATAAGCATAAGGGAGAAATCAAAACAAACCAGCCAAGAAAAACAAAAACAAAGAAAAACAAAAATATTTACACAATGTATATGGGAGTGTCATTAGGCGAAGTACCTTTTTAGAGCTTGGCCATTCACTAGATAGGTGTCTAGCTGTCCCTCTAAATTCTACAATCGGAAGGATTTGGGACCCAATTTTTCAGCAATTAAGAATGGTCCTAGCCACAAGTTCTGAAACTTTGTATGCTTTCCTTTTCCCTCATGCGGTTTGTCCCATTTTAGGACAAGGTCACCTACCTCAAAATTTTTGTCAGAGGCAGAATTGGAATCAAACCATCTTTTAACAATGAGTTGATGTTGATCCAATTTTCGTTTTTCTTGAGCCCTCACTTCTTCTAATTTTAACAAAGTGTTAATTTGATTCTCCAAAGGGGGACAGTCCTCTTCTTGTATTTTCTGCGATAGCTACAGAGAGGGAAGGAGGACATGTGGTGGAAGAATTGCCTCTCTACCATAAAAAAGAAAGAAAGGTGAGTTACCCACAACAATTTTAGGAGTCACTCTATCTGCTCAGATTGTGTTTAACAGTGCATTATGCCAATTTTAATGGTTTTCAGAGACCGTTCTCTTGATAATTTTGATCAAATTCTTATTAGTCAATTCTGCCAATCCATGGCCTTGGGGGTAATAGCTGGTAGAATACTTTAATTTAATTCTCTTTTCTAGAGAGAAATCACTCATGTTAAGAGATGAAAAATAAGAAGCATTATCAAATACCAGGCAGTCAGGGATACCGAAACAAGTAATAATATTCGAATTCAAAAAAGATATTACCTGGCTGGTATTTACAACTTTTAATGGGGTAGCCTCGGACCACCTTGTGAAGTAATCTGTAGCTGTTATGATATAGTTATGCTACTGTGAGGATGGAGGATTTATTGGACCTATAATATCTAGACACCACTACTGAAAAGGGGAGTCTACTGAAACTGGTTGCAGAGGAAAGGCTGGTTTCTGTATCCGTCTAGATTCTTTTTGACAAATTACACACTTGCGACACAAAGTATGAGCATCTTTAAAAAGTGTAGGCCAGTAGTAACCCGCTCTTAACACTTTATGGGTAGTGGTATCTCCACCAAAATGCCCACCAACTTCTCCTGCGTGCAATTCCAATAAGACCTTTTTTGCTTCATCTTTCTCAAGATAGCGCATTAGTACTCCATCAAAATTTTGACGAAACAGAATACCATTAATCAACTGAAAGGAAACAGATTTTAATCTTAGTGCTATTCTTTTTGTGGGATCCAAGTGACGGGGGCTTGACCCATGTTCAAGACAAAATTTTATATCATCATACCAGGGACTAACAAAGTTTTGTGTACAATAGATTAGATTTTGATAGTGTTGTCTTGGATTTGACATATCATTTTCCTCTTGCTGTCCAGCAGCTAAATCAATGACTAACTTGCATAACCCTTCGCCTCTTACTATTTGTGCCGGGTTGATTTCTATGTCATACTCTTGCAAGGATGTGACTTAGTTTGCCCTTTTTTCACCTAGTTCTTTCTATACTAATAGATTTCTGACAGCTGGGTAAGGGACAATGATTTTCGTCCTAGATTTAAAAAGATAAGATCAAAAGTGCTTTACTGCTTTGAAAACAGCATAGGCTTGCTGATCTACTACTGGGTAATTAAGTTCTACCCCTTTGAAGGCTGAGCTCATAAAGAGAATTGGGAATTCATTGTTTTTAGCGTTCTTTTGAGTTAGGACAATGACGTAAGAATGATCAGAAGTGAACGTGTAGAGGGTGAAGTCTTGCAAAAAATAGGGGTTCATTAGAGAAGGGGCATCTATTATGGCCTTTTTTATTGAATTAAAAGCCTAGTTTTCTAAAGGTCCCCAATGGTATTGTACGTCCTTTTTTATCAAGTTTTGTAATGGTCTCACCATTTCTGAAAAGATGGGGACAAATCTCCTAACAAAGTTTATCTGACCTGTTAGCGATATTTCTTGTATAGGGGGATAGAACACAAAAGAAGGGGTAAAAACCCACTTGTCCAAAGTTTCGGGCGACAACGCGCCCGTGGTAAGCAGCAAGAAAGACCGAGCGGTCCAGATTTATGCGCCCAGATCGACGGCGCACATCGGATTCCGGACCCCCCTTTCCCTTCTACCTTTAAGCAGGAGGGGGGGGGTCCGGAATCAGGGGCGCACCTCTCCAACGGATCAGATCGGTGCGCCCGGATCAACGACGATGAAGACCATTCCGGACCTCCCCCGCCTCTCTACCTTTAAGCGGAGGGGGGGTCCAAAATTCCATATGCAGTTTCCGACGGCCATGATCGAGGAGCCCAGATCAATGCCTCAGGCACAACCCCGACTTTCTCAGCTGCCCTGTCTTTAACCTGCATGGGCCCGCCTCCTGTCATGTCATCTCTCTACCCGCCTTTCCCTTGCCGCCATATGTTACCGTTCACCTCTTTCTCACACTTCTAGATGGCCTCTCCCTCGTCTCGTCATCCATTTATCACTCGCCACGTACCCTTTCCCTCCATGTCATCCTTTCACCGCTTTAAACTTGCCTCGTCCATTCACCCGCTGTCTCTGCGCACATCCCTAGTGACTCATGTCAATCCCCCACTACCTCTCTCACCGCTTATCGGCCTTTTCTCTGCCCTGTCAGTTGAGGCCCCGTCATTCCATGGCTATACCTCACTTCCCGCGTTGGTCTCCATAATTGTCCTACGAACCCATCAGTTATTCCAGGTGGCAGCACGAGAAGTCATCCATATCCCGAGATGCTGAGTTGGCCTGGCCGTTCTCAATCCCAAGAAGCAGTTATTGAGGCGGTTGAGGGTGGTTAGACATCGTCTCTGCCATAATGGGGACGTCCTGCAATGAATTAAAGACGCGTCGATTCGCCGAATAAACTGTCAGGGGATCGATCACGTCTGCCATAAGTTGCACAACCATTCAAAGATTGCAGCTCCGTGTTGTCAGAAGCCATGCAGACGCAAAGCCTTCAATGCACTTTCTTGGTCCCGCTGCTGTTGTTGTTTTGAGTATATGTAGGCATTTTTGCCATTTTTGTATCTATCGATGGTAGAGCTAAGCTCCCGACTGTAAATTTTCAGCAAATACTTTGGTTTCCTGGTTATGCCTCTGTGTTTGAGAATTCTTGGTTTATAATGAACAGTTCTCCCTTTTCCATCTTTGTTTCATCTCATGCCGGAGTGTCCACAGTTGAATGATTCGCGTGGATTGCTACATTTGTGTTGTGATAAAGGATTTGTCGTGACATTTATGTATTCTCTGGTTCCCTGTGTTCGAATATAAAGTGACTTTGTGTTTGAATGCTTTCTCCTCCTGTTTGTTATGAACATGCTGTTTATTATAGACCGTTGCACCCTTCTTGCATAAGTCTTCCACCTGCTCACCCTTTACTACGACTCATTGTTTGGAGTTTATCAAGACCTCACTCGTTCATGCATGCCTGGTCTGGTCTCTGAGTTGACAAAATCCTGTTTTGAGTTTTCCTCCATTTGATCACCCTTTAAACAAATCGTGACATTAAACTGACGGGCTTCGGGCTCTGCTCCTGCTAGCAATCCAGGAGTGACTTCCGAACGCCAAAATTTCTGGCACCGTTGCCGGGGATGAAGTTGAATATTTTCCCCGGGATTGAACGACAAAGCTTGACTGATTTTTGAAGGTGCATCAGATATCAGAACTAGAAGATTTCTACTGTGCACCTGGCGACTCCACTGTGATGACTCCGCTGGGGAGAACCTATTCTATCAGCTGTGGCTTCGAGAGGTAGACACATGAGGTCTAATCCACACTTCCCTTTAGCCACACCAGAGGAAGACTTGGAAGCAGTGCGCAGAAAGGGAAAGAGATCTGCAGGAGAAGTTTCCGTCGACGAAAAAGGTAATACGCCCTCCACTTCTGTGAGAACTCCATTTTCAGATTCTCAGTTTCCTAGTCATCCTTCCTCTGAAGTTTCCCGTCTTCTAAACTTTGGGAGTGTTCCTGCTGAGTTTTCTCCTCCTGGTCTGGTATCAGAAGGAGAGATTCTTGTCACTCCTCCTTCCCTGGAGGTCTTGCCTCACCACAGGCCTTGAGCTTCTGAAGGTTTCACCACCCCTCCTTTCGTTGTTACTGCTGCACAAAGATGAGCTTTCTCTTTGTTTCCTCCATTGTCTCCCCTGAGGATATCTTCTCCGACATCCCCCGTTCATACTCCTTCACCACCTAGTTCTCCTCTGCCTAATATCCCTATGGCCGCTGTTAATCCCCCTCCGAATAGAATGGATGCTATAGTTGCTGCCAGATATGCTCCTTTGATTCTACCCCAACCTTTGAACCCTCTCCCTGCTGGAGACTATTTGAAATACATGCCCAAGTTCAGTGGGGAGGGAGATGTAACTGCTAAAGAGCACCTAGCTTCCTTTTACAGCTATGCAGACAACCTGAATATTGAGAGTGAAGATGTCTGGATGAGAGTATTTGTCCAAAGCCTCGATGGAGAAGTAAGAAAGTGGTTCCGAGGCCTGGCCCCTGAGTCTATTTCTGGCATCGATGCCTTGGATAACGTTTTCCTGAGGCAGTGGGGAGACAAAAAATATTACATATATTATATGACTGAGTTTGGGTCCCTGAAGAAGCAGGAAGGAGAATCTGTCTCAGAATTCTCCAAAAGGTTCAATAAGATGTACAACAAGATTCCTGCAGAAATAAAGCCATCAGAAGCCTCTGCTCAAATATCATATGCCAGTGCTTTTGACCCCGATTTCTGTCTCGTGTTAAGAGAAAGGAGAGCCACCTCTTTAGTTCAGATGAAATATGCATCTATAGAAGTGGAATCCAACATGTTAGCTGCTGACAGATTGAGGAACAAGGCTGACACAGACAGAAGAAAATGAAAATCAGAAGCCTCGGTTTCTGGCTCCAACATCTCCGACCCATCGGTTCCCCACCCTCAAGTAAATGAGCTGACCCAGCTATTGAACGTTCTGAAAGAAGATATGGAGAGACTAAAGACGGAAAGGAAACAAATGAACAAAGGCCCTCAGAACACCGATAACAGAGGAGGTTTCATAAGGCCAAACAATTTTGTTCCTCCAACTATGCACAAAGAGAAGGAAAGGGACAGAGATGACCAAAGGATTCAGGCTCCTTTCCAGAACAATTTTGTAGCTGATGAAGAAGAAAGAGAAACAGATGAGCCTGAGCCTAAAATCCACTCTGTGGAAGTCACTCCTCCTTTCCCTCACCTAACTAAGTCAGCATATGAGTAATCCATCATGAACAGTCAGCTGAATGAACTAAGCAAGGGGGATAAAGCTGGCGGTGGCCGAGGCAGGTATAACCTGAGATTAGATAAGAGGGCAGCAACACCTGATGTTCCTGAGTCATCCACTAGAGCAGAGAAGCCTGCTGACGAGGTAACAGATGGTCACAGAGGTAAGAAGGCCCAACCTCTCTCCCCTATTATCCAAAATCATGCTCCTGAGATTAGAGAAATTCCAAAGCTTACATCCTCTTTCAATTTCGAGCATGAAATTCAAAAGATCAGAATCCCCGTGCCCCTCACTGAGTTAATCAAACATGGGGAATTAAAAAAACGCTTCTCCGACCTGTTGAAATATGAAGCCTCCAACCCTTCCACAGACTTCATAAACCTCCAAGATGAGAGGCCCGCAGTAGTCCTAGGTCCTATGGTGGAAGACTGAGATGATTCATCCCCTCCCTTCTACACCTCCCTGAACATACATGATAAAGTGTTGCATAATTTCTTGATGGATTCAGAAGCCTCCCACAACCTCATGCCTAAAGCCGTCATGGAAGAACTAGGATTAGAAGTCACCAGAGCCTATCATGACCTCTATTCCTTCGACTCCAGGAGGGTACAATGTTTGGGAGTCATCAAGGACCTGGTAGTCTCCTTTTTTCAGCTGTCCATGAAAAGTATGGTCATGGATATAGTGGTAGCTGATGTTCCCCCCAAGTTTGGCATGTTGTTGTCAAGGTCTTGGATTAAGAGACTTGGAGGGACACTGCAGATGGATCTCACGTATGCCACTATCCCGGTCTTTGGGGGGGAACATAGGAGACTGTACAGAGAAGCCCAGCTAGCCTACATAGTCAGTGATGAAGCAAATCCCACTAATCATCCCATCTATGCCTTAGACACTGACTTAGGATCTAGCTTATTGCAGGTCACTGATGAGCCTGAGATCCCTTTGCAGATCAGAAAACAACCCAGTCTTAATCAGGGGATACCTCCTCCAACCAATTATGTTTGGAAGATGTTCTTTGACGGAGCTTCTTCCAGTATAGGTGCAGGTGCCGGAGTGGTATTCAAATCTCCTTCTCAGGAGACCATATCACTTTCATACAAGCTGGAATTTGAAGTCACCAATAATGTGGCAGAATATGAAGCTCTGGTTCTGGGATTGAGGGCTGCAAAAGAAATGGGAATCAGGGAGATGGCTGTGTTCGGGGATGCAAAATTAATTGTCCAGCAGGTAAAAAACGTCTATCAGACCAAACACCCCTGCCTCAAGAATTACAGGAATGAGGTATGGGATATCATTGACAGTTTCTTCCTGGCGTTTAACATCTCTTTCATTCCAAGGGAAGAAAATGCTCCAGCCAACTTTCAAGCCTTCTCAGCTAGTTTGTTCGAAGCTCCTGCGCTGCCCGCTGACGGATTGGAGGTGGAAATAAGATACAGACCCTCTGTACCGGACAATGTCAAACATTGGAAGGTATTTGAAGATGATCAGGAGATTGAGAAATTCCTCCAATCCATCGACGACTTCTCCGCATTGCGTATATATGAGGAACCTGATGAGGAGCCTGACCACCACCCTGGGGAGTTACTGAATAAAGTTGCTGACCATCAGATTATTCAAATGCCTAGCAATCATATACCAAGAGGTCTGATCCCATTAGAAATATTGTTCGATGGGAATGATGTGGCTATGAAGGGAAGAATTTCAGGTGATGATGTCGATACAGATGAATGCAACATAGGCACACCAGAGGAACCCAAGTTGGTCAAGCTGTCTAAGAGCCTGACCGAGGAGTAGAGGATCGGATATACTGATTTGATGAGGGAGTTTGCTGACGTGTTCATGTGGACCTACGAAGACCTCAAGACATATGACACGTCGGTCATTGAGCACAAAATCCCACTAAAAGAGGAGGCTAGACCTTTCAAGCATAAGCTGAGACAGATAAACCCTACATTGTTACCTGTCATTGAGAGGGAGGTGAAAAAGTTGCTAGACGCCCAAATCATAGTCCCTTTGAGATACTCCAGCTGGGTAGCCAATTTGGTCCCAGTAAGAAAGAAGAGCGGATAAATTAGACTCAGTGTCGATTTCAGGAACCTGAACAGGAGTTCAAGGAAGGACAACTACCCCCTGCCCAACATGGAACATATATTGCAGAGGGTTACTGGCACATCCAGGATATCTATGATTGATGGATTTTCTGGCTATAATCAAATATCAGTCATGCTTGAAGACAGAGAAAAGACAACCTTCACCATGCCTTGGGGCACATTCATGTATGCCAAGATGCCATTTGGGCTGATGAACGCGGGAGCTACGTTTCAGCGAGCCATGGACATAGCCTTCATCGGGGAAAAAGATAAGTTCATGGTAATTTACTTATATGACATAACAGTCTTCTCCAAGACTGATATTGAGAACCACTCCCACTTGAAGAGGGTTTTCCTGAAGTGCCGCAGGTTTGGCCTTTCCCTGAATCCCAAGAAATCATTGTTTTCTATGCAAGAGGGAAAGATGTTAGGCCATATAGTCTCAGCAGAGGGAGTGAGAATTGATCCTAATAGGGTAGAGGCAATCCAAGCCCTATCACTTCCCAAGTCTAAAAAGGAGGTCCAAGCATTTTTGGGAAGGATTAATTTCCTGAGGAGGTTTGTCTCAAATTTTTCTGAATTGGTGAAACATATCACAGCCATGCTCAGGAAGGGCCATGAAATAAAATGGACTACTGAACCCAGGAAGTCTTTCGACCAAATAAAGAAAGCATTAACCGAGGCTCCTGTGCTGATCAGTCCAGATTATTCTAAAGATTTTATGATATGTTCTTTTGCTTCCTTTGACACAGTGGTAGCGGTTCTGTTTCAGAAAAACGATCAAGGGAAAGAACAACCTATTGCCTTCTTTAGCAAGGCGCTGAGAGACACAGAGCTCCGGTACAAGATCATGGAAAAGTAGGCTTATGCCTTGGTGAAAGCTCTCAAATCTTTCAGGGTCTATGTTTTACGCTCAAAGATCATTGCATATGTCCCTTCAACCTCTGTGAAGGACATTCTTATACAGCCCGACATAGACGGAAGGAGAAGTAAATGGATCGCCAAGATCCTAGAATTTGACCTGGAAATTAGACCCACTAAGCTAATAAAGGGGCAGGGTTTGGCCAAGCTCCTGGCCGAATCCAATTATAAAGCATTAGAAATCAATTTGATCAATGAGCAAGCTGAGACATCCGACAGGGGTTCCCAAAGCAATGTGCCACTATCAACATGCCCCTGGTACGAAGATATCTTGTATTTCCTGCAGGAGTTGAGACCATCTGATGGAATGGAAAAAAGTAAAGCCAGAGATTTAAAGCTCAAAGCTGTCAGATATTGTCTCATTGGCCAAGCTTTGTATTGGAAAGACCCCCAGGGCGTACTACTAATGTGTCTGAACCCACAGCAGGCCCAGAAGGTTATGAGTGATTTCCATAGCGGTCTTTGTGGAGGCCATTATTTTTGGAAGACCACAGCTCACAAGATCCTCCGAGCTGGGTACTACTGGCCCACCCTATTTCCTGACATTTGCAGGGAAATTAGAGCTTGCATCAAATGTCATAAATTCTCAGGGAAGCAGTAGCTCAAATCCCTGCCATTGAAGCCTGTGGTGGTCTCAACGCTCTTTCAGTAGTGGGGATTGGAATTTATCGGGGAAATTCATCCTCCCTCAAGTGGCCATCACAGATGGATCCTCACTGCTACTGATTATTTCACTAAATGGATAGAAGCTGTCCCCACCAGAAGCACTTCTCACAAAGTAATCATCGGCTTCCTGGAGGACATCATAGCCAGGTTTGGCTGTCCTAGCAAAATTGTCACTGACAATGCTTCCCCTTTTCGGTTTGAGCCTTTGCTCAAGTTTTGTGAACAATTTGGGATTTCACTGATCCATTCCACTCCCTACTATCCTCAGGGAAACGGACTAGCAGAGTCCTCCAATAAGAGCCTAATCAAGCTCATCAAAAAATTACTGGAGGACAATCAGAAGGCCTAGGACTCAAAGCTCAAATTTGCTCTCTGGTCTGATCGGGTGACAACAAAGAAATCCCTGGGTCTCTCACCCTTCCAGCTTGTTTATGGGATTGAGGCTGTCTTCCCCACTCAGCTTTCCTTGCCTATGGAAAATCTCCTCCAAGACTATGAGGGGGAACCTAACCATGTGCTCAGAAGAATTCATCAGATGGTGGAGGTGCAACAGATCAGAGAACAGGTCCTGGACAGAGCTTACAACCGTCAGCAAAAGATCAAACAGGCTTTTGATAGGAAAAGAAAGAAAAAAGAGTTTGAGCAGGGCGACCTGGTGCTCAAATGGGATGCACCCAGACAGGAAAAGGGCAAACACAGTAAATTTGATGCCCTCTGGTTCGAGCCTTTCAAGATCCTTGAAGCATTTTCTAACAACACTTACAGGTTGCAGGATCTGGATGGCAATGAAGTTTTTGGCAGCCCAGTCAATGGGCATTTCCTAAAAAAATGTTTTCTGTGAGTCGCAGTCGGCTCTTTTTGTTTTGTTTTGTTTTGTAAATATTGTTTCTGTTCTTATATTTTGGACTAATAAATGACTCCATATCCCAACAACAAAGGCACTAAGTCTGCAAAAGAGTTCTTAGAGCATCACAGGGATGACTCTATCCCCCATGGAGCCAAATGTTAGCGATATTTCTTGTATAGGGGGGTAGAACAAAAAAGAAGGGGTAAAAACCCACTTGTCCAAAGTTTCGGGCGACAATGCACCCGTGGTAAGAAGCAAGCAAGACCGGGCGGTCCAGATTTACGCACCCAGATCGACGGCGCACATCGGATTCTGGGCCCCCCTTGCCCTTCTACCTTTAAGTGGGAGGGGGGGGTCCAGAATCGGGGGCGCACCTCTCCAACGGCTCAGATCAGCGCACTCGGATCAACGGCGATGAAGACCATTCCGGACCCCCCCCACCTTTCTACCTTTAAGAGGAGGGGGNAGCTACCCCGTCTTTAACCTGCATGGGCCTGCCTCCTGTCATGTCATCTCTCTAACCGCCTTTCTCTTGCTGCCATATGTTACTGTTCACCTCTTTCTCACACTTCCAGATGGCCTCTCCCTCATCTCGTCATCCATTTATCACTCGCCACGTACCCTTTCCCTCCATGTCATCCTTTCACTGCTTTAAACTTGCCTCGTCCATTCACCCGCTGTCCTTGCGCACATCCCTAGTGACTCATGTCAATCCCCCGCTACCTCTCTCACCGCTTATCGGCCTTTTCTCTGCCCTGTCAGTTGAGGCCCCGTCATTCCATGGCTATACCTCACTTCCCGCATTGGTCTCCATAATCGTCCTACGAACCCATCAGTTATTCCAGGTGGCAGCACGAGAAGTCATCCATATCCCAAGATGTTGAGTTGGCCTGGCTGTTCTCAATCCCAAGAAGCAGTTATTGAGGCGGTTGAGGGTGGTTAGACATCGTCTCCGCCATAATGGGGACGTCCTGCAATGAATTAAAGACGCATCGATTCGCCGAATAAACTGTTAGGGGATCAATCGTGTCTGCCATAAGTTGCATGACCATTCAAATATTGCAGCTCTGTGTTGTCAGAAGCCATGCAGACGCAAAGCCTTCAATGCACTTTCTTGGTCCCGCTGCTGTTGTTGTTTTGAGTATATGTAGGCATTTTTTCCATTTTTGTATCTATCGATGGTAGAGCTAAGCTCCCGACTGTAAAGTTTTAGCAAATACTCTGGTTTCCTGGTTATGCCTCTATGTTTGAGAATTCTTGGTTTATAACGAACAATTCTCCCTTTTCCATCTTTGTATCATCTCATGCTGGAGTGTCCACAGTCGAATGATTCGCGTGGATTGCTACATTTGTGTTGTGATAAAGGATTTTTCGTGACATTTATGTATTCTTTGGTTCCCTGTGTTCGAATATAAAGTGACTTTGTGTTTGAATTCTTTCTCCTCCTGTCTATTATGAACATGATGTTTATTATAGACCGTTGCACCCTTCTTGCATAAGTCTTCCACCTGCTCACCCTTTACTACGACTCACTGTTTGGAGTTTATCAAGACCTCACTCGTTCATGCATGCCTGGTCTGGTCTCTGAGTTGACACAATGCTGTTTTGAGTTTTCCTCCATTTGATCACCCTTTAAACAAATTGTGACATTAAACTGATGGGCTTCGGGCTCTGCTCCTGCTAGCAATCCAGGAGTGACTTCCGAACGCCAACATGACCTAAGAAAGATTGCATAGACTTTTTCGACGAGGGAGGAGGGAGTTTCAAAATGACTTGAGTTCTTTCAGGGTCGATAATCATCCCTTCACTTGATACAATAAATCCTAAGAGTTTATCTTGTTCTACTGTGAAGATATATTTTTTAGGATTCAAGGAAATGTTGTACTTACAACATCACTGTAAAACAGATCTTAAATGAGATAGATGATCTTCTTTGTTTTTCAAGAAGACGGTAACATCATCTAGGTACACTACGACAGATTGATTGATTAATCCTCAGAAAGCGATGTCCATCGCTCTCTGGAAAGTGGCACCGACATTTATGAGTCTAAAGGGCATCTTCCTATAAGCGTAGGTGCCCCATGGAGTGCAGAAGGTGGTTTTAAGTTGGTCTGGAGGGGACATCAGGACATGGTTATACCTTGAAAAAACATCCAATAAGGATAATCTTTCAGAACCAGATACCTGTTGAAGTATCTGTTCCATGGGTGGGATAGGGTAGTTGTCTTTATCAGATGCTCGATTAAGATTTCGGAAATCGACACATAGTCGGATTTCACCACTCCTCTTCTGGACAGGGACAAGATTAGAGACCCATTGTGTGTGCCTAACTGGGAAGATTATCTTAGCGTTTAGGAGTTTATTTAATTCCTTCTTGATAGTTGGTTCGAGTTTTGGTTGCATTTTCATTAACTTTTGTTGAAAAGGTTGGGTTTGGGGTTTCATAGGAATAAGTATGTGTTGTATGATGTTAGGATCAAAGGTTTTTAGGTTGTCATATGTCCAAGCAAAAACATCTTTGAATTCCTTAAAAAATTTAATAAATTCTACCTTTTCTTGTTCAGAACACCCCACCCATAAATTATTGCACTATGGGTTGTCTTTAGTTCCCAAGTTTACTTTTTCATGCATCAAAGAGGAACTATTCATTTTACAGTTCACTAATTTTTTGAACTTGTCATGAAGATCGTAAAATTTTTCTAATCTAACTACAGATTTCAGGATAGAATTTACCATATCTGATGAAAATTCAGGAGATCTTGGGTCTGGTATTACCGTAAAATCATAAAGATTTTTGTCAAGAGTACCTTCGTCGATCACTGCACCCTGGAAAGTTTCTTCCATATGCAGGAAAATTATAATCTGCTGATCGTCATCGAAGACTCTCCAATTCATGATGTTGTTGGGGATAAACAGTCTGAACAATAGTTCGATGAAGAATGCATTCGAAGATATGCCTTCTGTAGGGAAAAGTTTCGAAGCTACGTTAGCTAACAAATCAACTTCCGAATTATTCAATCTAGGAATAGAATTTATGTTATATGCAACAGATTTATTCATCAAATTCCATACCTCAGATTGGTAGCTTTTAAGGTGAGGAGATAAACAATGGATAGAATTTTTTACCTATCTAACCACAATTTCAAAATCACCAAAGACAGTCAAATTTTGAACGTTCATATCTAATGCTTTTCTGAGACCTTGCAATAGTGCCTCATATTCTGCTGTGTTGTTTGTACATTCGAATTCTAACCTGCATGTAATCAGGGTCTTATTACCTACTGGATCGATAATCACGCAGCCTGCACTAGCTCTTTCCTTGGATTTTGACCTGTCAAAGTAAAGAGACCATATTTGATTGTTGTCGGTTGGATGTGACCACTGGGCAGAAACTGTTGGTTGCGTATATGTCAAAATCTCAGACTGTTGTTTCAGGTTAGTGATAGTGGAAGTTTTGGCCATGAAATTGCCGAAAAAGGTATCCATCCCCTGTATTTTGGGTGAATCGACAGAAGGTGTGAAAGGTTCATTGGGATCATTTAAATCCGTCACTGTGAACTTTAGGTAACGTTCACGATTTACCTTGATCCTGTTGGGCTTTCCATTCTTGGGTAGCCACAAGTGAGACCAATCCATGGCAAAATAGTTGTGTAGCTATTCTGATCAGTCTCTGCTTAAAACAAACCATAAACTTTTGGGATATCTACAACAATAATATCAATCACTTGATGAACTTTAGGGTTAGACGACAATCTTATAAGCACATTTCTCAATTCGCCTATAACTTTAACACTAGTTTGATCAAGCTGGATGATCTTCAAGGTGGATGGTTGAACTTCAAAATTAATCTTTTGACAAACAGACCAAGGCATTATGTTAGATGACACTCCTGAATCTACCATGCAGTTATGCACATTCCTATTGAAAATTTCAAAAGTTCACAAAAATGGAGGGACATTTCTGTAAGTAGTAATAGTGGAA
Source organism: Picea engelmannii (assembly GCA_009831015.1). Lineage (NCBI taxonomy): Eukaryota > Viridiplantae > Streptophyta > Pinopsida > Pinales > Pinaceae > Picea > Picea engelmannii. Next base: position 477,705 of record ML783577.1, on the reverse strand, counting down.
GCTTGTTTCTTTTTACTCATGGCCTCTAAAAATGATTTATATACATTTGTTACATTATTTATAGGAAGGTCTCTTTTCTCATGAGAATCAGAAGTAGTTTTGGCAGAGGCCTTCTGAGGAACTTTGGGGTTTTTCTGAACAATTTTATTACTGCTTGGATTTCCATTTTTGCTATTCTCTGCAATATTTTGTAGCATTTTTTGCAGAAGAAAAGGGAATTTTAATAATTCATAACCATAAATATTAGCCCTAAGATTTTTTAGATCTTCAACCAAATCATAATCTAGTCTTGGGTTTACTAAATTCTGTTTAGACTCAGTTGATTTAGACTGTTTTGGAGGCAAAGTCGTAGTGATGTCAGAAGAAGGCTTGTTTGCTATCTTACTCCTAGTATTGTAAGGATGCACTGTTTCGAAATTAGCTTGAAAAATACTATCCGAAAAATGTCCAAAAATGTTCGAAGAGGATTCATCTTCTTCTACTGTCTCTTGTTCAACTACTTCCTCAGGGATCTCAGGAGGCATCAAGTTATCCTGTGCTTCTAGAATTGTTTGAATAGCGAATTGCAGGCTTTCTAGATTTAGGCCTTCAGTATTTGAATTAGGTTGGTTGGTGGGAAAAGGCTTCCTAAAAGGGGGTTTGTAAGGCCCTTTGCTCAAAGAAGCTTCTTCAGTCATCCTTTTCAAATATATAACTTGATTGGATAGTTTTTGAATGACTTTCTGTAAGTTTTCTAAATCTGAGCTTTCAGGTTGGGCTTTGTTTTGGGAAGGCCTAGGGAGGATTTCGATTTTCTTTTTGGAAGATGAACTAGTCTCTATTTCATTGCTAGTAGTGTATTTTAAGTTGAGGATGTCTTTCTCAATCTGAATGGCCTCTTCGAAGGATTCTAACAACGTGGCTTTCTTGGATCTCTTTACCCAAATGGCTATTCTTTGATGTAAGGATTTTGTATAATATGCTATAATAAGATTCTCGGTAGGCATTGAATCCGTAGGGATTCGGTTCTTTAGTGTCAAGAACCTTTGATTAAAGTCTTTGATCTTCTCTTTAGGGTTCATTCTTAAAATAGAAAGCTCCATGACTATAGCTTCAGGAGACTTGTCGTCTCTGAACTTCTCAAGAAAATAGGATTCAAACTTCTCCCATGACACGATGGTGTGGGGTTGTTGGGCAAAGTAATAGGTAGAGGCATTGGCCTCAAAGGTGTAGGGAAACAATCTACAGAATACGTCCTCGTTCTCAAAAATACAGAGTCTAATGGCTAACATAAACGTTTTGATGTGATCTTCGATGATCTGTTTGGAGTCTGGGTCAAATTTAGGGAGCCATTTCTCCAGGTGTTTGGGTAAGGGATGTTAAGGCCCAGGTATGGCCACTGCATCTTGGTCGAGCTAGGGTTTGGCGAGATTGTTCTGGTTGGCCATAGGTGTGGGTGGTTTCAAAGGCTGGGATGAGGAACTTCCTTCGTCAAAGGATTCTTCTCTAGAAAAAGAAGGAGATGAAGGAGGTGGTGATGGTGGTATATCAGATCCTCCTGCTGCAGGAGTGAGAATTGGATATGTAGAGTTTAAAGTAAGGTTAGTGCCTCCAAGTTGTTCTCTGATATCAGAGAAGTCTAATGGTTGGTCCAAAGGTTGGTTTGGTTGTCTTAAATGGGTGAAGGCACTGTGTGTTCTTATGAGAGATTGGCGAACAATCTCTTGTATGTCACCACCCGTAGGATTTGGAGTTACTGGTTCAACTGTGATCCGTAGATCGTCGTTTGATGTGGTTGTTGTTTGAGGGACAATGTTGTCATTTGAATGACTTCTAGTCACTATAGGTGAGCGGGTAGGTGGTGGAGGAGTCTTACGACCACCTCGTGCCATTAATAATTTTCAGGCCCTCCTTCTAGTGCCATTTTTTGACGGGCGAAATTGACCGCTCGTCAAATGGAAGAGTGAATCCGGTCCGGGGTTGTCTACTTAACCCAAGCCATTTGGATTAATCCACTCCGATGGGTTTAGCGGCTCCGTTGGCCGATCTAAGTCCTAAGAAAGTGAAAAACAAAACTAAAGAAAATAACTTTAATGAAAAACACTTGCTAAAAACTATATACAAATCTAAAATATACTTACAATTTGCTAACTAATATTTATAAAATAGTTCTACTTATTATATGTACAATATATCGAGATGATTATATCTCTAATATATGTATAACATTTACAGAATGCAAATTTTAATCTAAATCTGCGAAAATTGAATATGGATTGATTTATTTAATGGCAGAAAAACTATCATTCAGTCTTTTTGATTTATTTATTTTTATAACGTTTATAAACAAGAAATGAAATAACAAACTGTCTAATTAAAAAAAAAATACATGAACAGTAAAATGTGTTTAGATTACTGGAAATTTCTATATTAACTAAACCAATAAAATAAAACTAGCAAACTAACTTGTAATCACATCTCCTATTCATCATATTTATAGTATCCAATTTCGCTGTTTGATGAGGCAAACCCACAACAGATATTAGAAATGTTTCTCATAAATGCGAAGCAGTAATGATTGAATGCGAATGACAAAACATATAATATATGTAGTAACAACAATTTTATAATTTCACAAATGGTCAGATTGAGATAAATCTTGTTGTGAAAATTTGTGTATAAATGTTCAATGAATAAAGAAGATGAATCTTCTAGTCTCCAATTTGAACAGAGAAATTACTGTATATAATATATGGGACATAAAACATGGATATCATATAAATTTCATCACACCAATCTGCAATAAACCATGATATCTAAAGTAGTCACAATCTAATTGCAAATTGAAATGATTATAACTTGAATAAAAACACGATATATAGAAGCTAAAGCTGTGCAAATATCATCTTCTATTCAAGTCTATCAATCATAAATCCATAGTTTTTTCCCTCCAGGTAGTGATAATCTCAAGTTTACAAAATAACACATTTATATAGGTTACAGGAAAAAAATGTTTCCTGTTGATAACATCTAATTTGTTCCAAAAAATGTGGTGGATGCAACCTCCCAGATTCTATTTGATACCAAAAACTAACAGCCTATTATACAAAACATAAATATAGTATGCTGAGAGATGCCAACGATGCTTCAAATCTCCTTAGAAAACATAGGTTCCTGTGAAAAAATAAGAATAAAATATTTCAGATGTATTTTCAATTATCAAAACAAGTAATTCAAAATTTTCTAACTAGCTACAGAATCTCACGATTCTGTAGCTAGTTATAATTATAACTAGAATCATATTTTATTGAATCAATCAAAACAAACTAAAGGTAATCCATGCAAACAAATCATGTATCCTAATTTGAAAAAGACAGAATCATACTAAACTTATTTTTAAAAAATCATACCTCAAATTAAGGGATTCTACTTAATCAAACAATCTTTGAATTTACTATTGCAGTCGTTGCTTCCATGTTCTTAAAAACAAAAGACCTTGTGGTTTTTTGGTATTTGTCTTTGGTTTGAGCTATGGATTGAAGTCTTCCATTCTCCTTCATTAGCAAATTCACCTGGTATTCCAAGGATTTAAGCCGAGACTGAAGTAAAGGCACGTCTTTGTAATATCTATCGATCCATGATCGGCATTCATTACACTGTAGCTGAATAGACTGTGTATTGGCAGTGATAGTATCAACAGGTGGGGAATTTTCCATTTGTCTTGTAGGTTCATTACTGGTTTTGATTCCATAGAAATCAAAATTGTCCTTTAGACATGGTGGAAGGTTTGTAACATAATCGTAGGGTTTATCAGAGCAAAGTCCATATGAATATGGATACTCTTTGGCCAGGAATATTTCAGTTTCCGAATCAGAATCCTCGCTTAATACTATCGTGTCTTGGTTTGCACAGGGCTTGGGTTTATTTCGGGCACATTGTGAAACCCAACGAGTGGCCCTTTTACTCTTATAATTGATATCAACGTTGCCTTTACACTTTTTCCTTGTGGATTTTTTAACAGTCTTAACACCACCCTTAGGATATGAATCTGGTAGAGTGTCAGGTTGGGTAGTGTTAGGATAGGTTGAGGGTTCCAAAATAGGATCACAAGGCAAGAGGGAAGGAGGAGAGATGGTAGACTTCACTAGGGTTTCCGTGACGACATGCTTGTCAACCTATCCCAAATCACTGCTACCAAAACCATTTCTTAACAGAAAATCATCCCAACAATCATTGTTTAATTTCAATTGATGTATAATGATAATCTTGATTAAAAAATGGTGGAACAAACTAGAATCAGACTTCTGCCTTTTGAACCGCTTTTCCATTTTGTATAGACTTCGAAGAAGAAAATAGGGCATGTTCAGGGGAAATCGATAAAACTCATAATCAATTGCAAGTGATACAAGAAAACCAACCCGTATCTCCCCTCATAGGTAACAAACTATTTCACAATAGCTAATAGATCATGCCATCTAGGTTTTAAAGATGAGACATTCATACCTCGGTCGCAGTTGGTAATTCTCCTTGAGGTGAACAACAATGACCAGGGAACCTCTTCAACCTTTGAGTTTTTGAACCATTTTTGTCCCACAGCTTGTAGACCGGTGGCTTAGCTTATAAAATCTTCATTTAAATCAAGTTGGACATCTCCTATTTTTTCTCTGCAACCGTCAAATGTCAACGCGAATTCTTGAGCAACTCTTAGATCAAAACCCTTGAACGTTTCAACAAAGACATTCCATCTATTCCTTTCTAAGTCATATCTGGCTATAGCAGAGATGACGCAGACGGTCAAGGTTGTCATTGATGGCAATTGGTTGGTTATGGAGCACGCACAAGAGATGCTGGAACATAGAATCTAGAACACAGATGATGGAACACAAATGCTGGAACACAGATGCTGAAACACAAATGCTGGAACACAGATGCTGAAACACAAATGCTGGAACACAGATGCTGGAACAAAAATGCTGGAACACAGATGCTGAAACACAAATACTGGAACACAGATGCTGGAACACAAATGCTGGAACACAGGTGCTGGAACACAAAGGCTGGAACACAGAAGATGAATCACAGATGCAGAAACACGATGCTGAAACAGAGCTGGAACTTATGCTGAAACACAGTGTTGTAACAGCTGAAACACAGTAATGTTACATATGCTGAAACACAGGGATGGAACAGTTGTTGAAACACAGTGTTGATACATATGCTGAAACAAAGGGCTGGAACAGTTGTTGAAACACAGTGTTGATACATATGCTGAAACACAGCGCTGGGATGAAACACAGTGCTGGAAACTATGATGAAACAACACTGGATCTTTGCTGATAAAAATGCACGCCTTAGCCACGGCCATGACTAGCAGTAGAAGTCACCAATCATTTTCTTTAATAAACAGCACAAATGATTCCATTCACAACATGATTGGGGTGGCCAACATCAAACAAAAATAATGCACAATCAACGGAGCTTAACATTGCTAAATCCAGAGTTTGGCAGGGGTCCTTCACCTGCTTTGACAAGTCTGGAAGATTTTGCCAGTTGGGTGTCTCTAATCACTCTGGACGGTGGAAGGACTTTCAGTCTAAATTTAGACTGGCAGTTAAGACAGGAAGAACACAGTGTTGCATGATGTGGCATGCGTAGAGGAGGCATGCAAAGAACCAGTTCAGAAAATTAGGGAGAATGTTGGCATGCGAAAAGCAGAAGAAAGAATGAAAGAAAGGGAAACTGTAGTTGCATGATGTGGCATGCGTAGAGGAGGCATGAAAAGAGCCATTTCAGAAAATCAAGGAGAATGCTGGCATGCGAAAAGAAGAAGAAAGAATGAAAGAAAGGGAAACTGCAGTTGAAGTTGAGAAAAGCAAGGAAAACCTTTGCATGTGGAATAACAATATAATGCATTGGAACCAAGATGGAAGGGCTGTTGTAGGGAGAAGAAGAGAGAGCTCTGCAGGTGAGAAAAGGGAGAGGAGAATCTGCGTGACAAGAGAAGAAGCTGGGAATGGGCTGCTGAGGACAGTGAAGTAGAGCAGCAGATCAGAGACAGTGAAGAATGCAGAGTAGATCAGTAGAAAGGGTAATCAAGCTATATTAGATTGAACAAGTTGATTTGAGCAATATTTATTTTGGCAAATAAGGGTGGTAGGGTGGTGCTAGGGAGACGAATGTCTCTTTCTCTGCAAGTGGGTGCTTGTAGAATATGAAGGTTGGTGCCTTCACTCAGTTGGTGCTGAAGTAAAAAGGAAGTCGGTGCTTCCACCCAGTGGGTGCTGGGATTC
>ML783577.1:447160-457684 GCA_009831015.1 Picea engelmannii | reverse complement strand
CATGTTTAGGGAGTCGTGAAAAGGGCTTAAAGTCAACTCCAGGGGGGTTCCTTTTTCGTGTAACCACATCGAGCCCGAAAAAGAGATAAAACAACGCTCGATCACGTTCTAAGTTTTTCACAAGTGCTAGAACAGATAAAAAGCACTTGAGGTTTTGAGATCAAAACCATGGAAAATCAAATAAACACACCATTCTTCAAAAAAAAATTGGATCCATAATCGTCTCGTTAGGTGCCTGCAAGTCATTTTAATCACTTTCGCATTAGTAATTAGGGTTGAATGGGCAAAATAATAAAATAAAAATGGAAAAACCCACTTTTAACATAGTAAAAAGTGAATAAAACAATTTTACAACTCATTTTTACCATATGTTTTTATACATCCCCCATTTTTAGTGCAAAAATTTCCATATTACCTCCAATCTTCATCGCCAATTTCTGGGAGCTCCGGGGTACCATTCCGCGAACCGTTTGGACCAAACTGGTAGGTGTTCAATTCCTTAGCCTTGCATGGTTTTATTTTATGATTTTATTGGTTAAAATTGAAGTTTTTGGCCAAGTTTTGAAACCCTATGCGCATGAAAGGATTCTCGCAGGCTACCCATACGGGGCCTACGAGAAACCTTTATTCCTGCAAGCGAGCTTAACGTAGAGTGTGGGAAACCCGCACTGTGTAATATACCTCACCTGCGAACAACGCAGAGTTAAAATTTTGTGTAATGTTTTGATCAATAAAAACCAATTTTCTCATATTTTAAGATTACTAACTATCTTTCTATGATCATCATGCAGGTTAATAGTCACACCATGGTGCTTGAGTGGAGGGAACGTGAGCATGAAGAAGATAATACCGTTGTCGAAAATCACCCCCAGACTATTGCTTCTCTAAGAAACTGTGGACTCCTAAAGTATTTCCGGATACCGGGCATGAGAGCCAAGGTTAGTTTATTGGAACATTTGGTTCGGATGTGGGATCCGGATCAACAGGTCTTTAATGTGGGTGCCCATACTTTGACGATTGATATTGAAGGTATCTATTTCTTGACTGGTTTGTCAAGATGGGGTTCTCACGTCAGTTTATCTGGTAACCGTAGAGGTGGCATGAAAATGAGTGAATACTGCCAAGAGTATTGCGTGCCGGAGACGGAAAGACAAAGGGGAAAGGTGGCCATCTGGGGAGTGACGGATATCACTCTCCGTACTATTCTGTTTACTATAGCTCGGATGGCAGGCAGTGCAACCACGCATATGGCTCTACAGAGATACTTTCAATATTCCCTTGAGTGTCTTGAGCCCTGGGTTTTCAACTGGGCGGAAGCAGTGCTACGCAATCTCAAGAAACAATTGACAAAAAGTAGACGTAGAGATCTCAAGAAATTTGGTTATGGATCATTGTTAGTATCCTTCTTCTGTGAGAGAGTCCCAGTATACAGGCTTCAAGCAGATTGGCATTTTCCAGGTCCTAGGGATCCACGGATGCTACGTTGGTGCCAGCTCATGGCTAGGCATGTGACAGGACCCATTGTCAGGTACGATGATCGTTTCTTCGACTGGCTCCAAGGCCAGGTTGTAATGATAGAGGACTATGCATATGCTGGCTTGGATTTTCGACATGATCCTGATCTCGTCCTCCCTGAAGATGCACAGTGGGTAAATATTGGTAAGAAGTACAACAACTTTTTAACTTTTAAGATGTTTTTGTATTTTCATCATATTAAATTTTTTTAGTTTTATAATTTTAGCTGAAGACTAACACCAATATTGTATTGATAACACAGATGTTGGGGCCTACAGACCGGCTGGTAGCTCTCCTGTTTAGCGGCAAGGAGAAGCAGTAGTTACAGTCCCTCAGTATGCAGAGGACTACCTTACTGTGGAGCAAAAATTAGAGGGCTTGATGCATGATGTTCCAGATATGCCTCTGGAGGAGATCTCATGACGTGATCAGCATCATATCGTGGGAGTTTCTGCCTCTATGGGCCATTTGCTCCGCAGAGTAGCCAGGACTTTAGCATGCTATTGTGAACATCATTGATGTCATGATATCGTTATGTAGAAGCTATGAGCTTCCATTTTTGATATTTTGGTCTTTGGACTCATTTTGTAAAAACAAACTTTGATCGTTATATATATATACATGGTTCCTACCGGCTTACTTTACATGTGTGTACATTTTAATGTGTTTGATTTATAAGTGATTTAAATGCCTGTTCAATACATAATTAGCTAACGCATCTGTCAATGTATTAAGACTTCTCGGAATGCGTTGATATTCTATATGATCAAAATGTCTTTCCAAGAGGCGAATTCGCAAATATACTCTTAATAATGTAGGACTTCGAATAGAATAGACATTACTTAGCTATAGCACCACTAGCTGCGATTCAAGTTGCACAACCAAATGACGAATTCCAAGAGAGACAACATCAACCAATAACTCTATCACGGCGCTATACTCTGCGATGTTGTTGGTTTCCCGCCCAAGACATACACCTCGTAAGGATATAAGCTCGTTTTTTGGGGCATAGATAGCCCAAGCAGCGGAAGCTAAGTTCTGAGTACTACGGCTAGCACCGTCAGCGAAGCCAATATAAGGTAGCGAATACTCCGACATCTGGCGATCAAACACAACGTAATCGTAAGGGTAGAGACCAAATAACGTCAAACTCAAAGTTAAAATTAATCACACACACTCAGTATGATACATAAGAATACAAGTACTTCATGCACAAATGACTTATGCATAGTACTTCTTCAAGTACAACCCATTTCTGGGTTCACTCAAAGGTACCCCATCATAATCTACTAGCTCATATGCCCCCTTTGCCAAAACTTTGCTAATAATGTAAGGCCCACGCCACATTGGTTCGAATTTCCCAGCTCCTAAGACATCTTTATCTTGTTCATACAAAAGAACAAGATCTCCTTCAGAGAAGACACGAGGTTTGACATGCTTGTCATACTGTGCCTTAACACGTTTCTTATGGGATTCTAAAACAAGAGTAGCGTCACAGCGAGTCTCGTCTAGTCACATTAGATACAACAAATGTTCCTCTTCGGCAAAAGTATTTGGTAAAAGTTCTACAGCTAGTTTTAAAGGCGAAATCTCACATTCTATCGGTAGAATGGCTTCCATGCCATAAACTAATCGAAAAGGCGTGAATCCTGTGGCAGACTTAACAGACGTCCTATATGCCCACAACGCTGAAAATAACATTGTGTGCCGACTGGTTTTGTGTATTCCTATCATCCGTCGAATCATAGTGATGAGGACCTTATTGATGGCTTCGACCTGGCCATTAGCTTGTGGATAATAGGGTGTTGAGCTATCATGATGAAGGCCCAACTTCTCCGTAAGTTCAGACATCATATTATTTCTAAAATGACTACCGTGATCAGTAACGATAGCCTGAGGCACACCACAACGAGTAATGACATGATTGAAAAGAAAAAGTGTTGCAGTCTTCCCAGTATTATCGAATGTCGGCATTGCCTCGGCCCATTTAGTAAAATAATCAACAGCTACGATAATGTAACCATGCCCCCCGGTCGAGTGAGGGTGACATGTCATAAAATCAATGCCCCATTTAGCGAAAGGACTTACTGAGACTATAGGATGTAGGGGAGCAGGATGCGATCGATTATTCTAATTATAGGTCTGGCAGGCATGACACTTCTGAACAACGATAATGCAGTCATGAAACAAGGAAGGCCAAAAATATCCTGCACGCAAAATTTTCTGAGCAGTAGCATACCCAGACATATGACCACTACATGCTCCAGAGTGGAAATCATTCAAAGATTTCTCAGCTTCGTCAAAAGTCAAACAACGCCGGAAGACAGAATCAATACCTCGATGGTAAAGGGTATCACCAAGGATGATATAATGACGTGCTTGATAATGAACACGACGTCGCTCATTACTGGACAATGTAGGCCGAAAAGTTTGAGTTTGGAGATATATAATGATATCTCCGTACCAAAAATCATCGGTGATAATAAGGAAAAACGACTCGTCAGGTAACGAATCAACTGCTACCTTTTCCGTAGTAGGGTGGGTAAAGTCACAAATCAACTCAACGAAAACTAGGGACTTCTTCAACGTGGCATGATCAAATTCCAAATCGAACTCCTGGAGAATAAAAATCCACTTGGAGTACTTGCCCCCAGCAATTGACGTGTCAATATGTGTTGCATGGGGTTAGAGTGTGAAATCACTGTAGTCTTCCTGGAGAGAATATAGTGACGAAAACGTTGGACTGCTTGAACAATAGCTAGGGCCAGCTTCTCAACATGTTGATACTTGACTTCGGTGGATGATAAATTTCTACTCAAGTAATAAATAACATGTTCATTGTGGTGATCATCCTCCTGAACGAGGACCATACCAATGGTATACTCGGACGCAACTAGATAAAGAAAGTAATCTCGACTATAATCCAGAGGGAAAAGAAGAGGAGCTTTTGTGAGGGACAATTTTAAAGCTTCAAAGACATTGTTGGAAACCTTATTCCATACAAACTCTGAGTCTTTCTTTAAAAGACGTGTGAAACCTCGAGTAATCTCGGCGTATTTCGGGATGAACCGACGAAGAAAGTTTGCTTTCCCCTGCAAACTTTGTAACTGGCGTAAAGAAGAAGGAGGAGGTAGATTAAGAATTTCCTCGACCTTGATAGGATCAACCCGGATCCCATGGCGTGAAACAATGAAACCGAGGAGACGGCCAGATTCGATGAAAAAAACACATTTATGAGGGTTTAGTCGAATGCGATAGAATCGAAAATGAACGAAGATCGCGCGGAGATGATTAGGGTGATCAACCCTATGTAAAGAGTGAGTCGACAAATCGTCTAGATAGGGTTGAACAATATGCTTGATATCGTGAAATGCGTAAGACATAGCACGTTGGAATGTAGCACCTGCGTTCTTCAGACCTAAAGGGAGTTTCCTGTAGGCGAAAGTACCCCAAGGACAAATAAAATCCATTTTATGTTGGTCCTCGGGAGCTATATTGATTTGATTATAGCCAGAAAATCCATCCATGAGGGAAAAGATTTCACTACCGGCACAGTCATCGAATATTTGGTCAACGAAAGGGGTTGGAAATTTGTCCTTTGGACAAGCTTTGTTGATATCCCGATAATCAACACAAACGCGTATACTACCACCCTTTTTATCAATCGGTACTGGATTAGACACCCACTCTGTCAATGCCATAGGATAAATAAAACCGGCTTTAAGGAGTTTTTCAACTTCAAGTTTAATGGCTGCCGCTTTACGTGGATGGACAAGACGGAGGCGTTGACGAACTGGCTTGGCTCCAGGGTATGTCTTAATTTCGTAGAACACAATAGAAGGGTCAATACCCGACATCTCTTCGTAAGTCCAAGCAAAAATGTCATGAAATTCTTTAATCAAGGAAGTATAGATGACAATTTCGTCGGGAGAGCATGAAGCTCCAATATGAACGTTCTCGATGATTCCAAGTTTCACTGAAATATCTATGGGTATCGTGGGTGAAATGTTACTAAGGTTCCCTTCGGCAAACACATCTCGTGTAGATCCAGGAACAGTCGTAATAACAACAACGGTCGACGGAGTCAAAATCCGTTGGTAGTTCTTCAGAGTCTGTTGTTCCAGAAACAGTATGGAACGATGATGTCCATCGTCCCAAGGGTTGTCAGTCAAGACGGACATGATCATCTTGTCAGTTGGAAAAACAACACGGAAAGGATCGGGAGACAAATCCTCACAAGAAGAAGTAAGAGGGTTTGTCGATTGAATATCTTGGTAAGTGGACTCAACCGGACTCAACGGCATAACGTCGCCAAAACGAACATGATCTCCAGGATCAGGGACTATCCAAGGGTCAAGAGACATGGGAAGTTCACGAGGCACGGTAGATATCATGTTAATAGATGCAACTAACGGGCTTGGAATAGTGGGTGGTGGTGGTATGGGAAAAGTTCCCATTAACGATGAGTCTTTTAAAAGACCGACGCCAACATTATCATAACCCGGTGGGGTGTTTTCTATGAACAGTACATTGCCCGTGCGAGTATCGGCATTAAAGAAAGCAAGTTGATCAACCGTGACCACTTTGCCTTGGTGAGGAAAACATAGGACATGGAAAAGGGTTGACACGACAGCATGCATAGAATCGACCCAACTTCATCCAAGTAGGAGATTATAATCCAGAGGAGTATCAAAAACTTCCACTTCTATCTGGATGGTCTTACCTTCTAGAGTAACAGGAAATGACAGAAGAACACCATATGGCTTAAAACCAGAGCCATTGAAGGCTCGCAAAGTGTTTTGTTATTCCGTTAACGGTGGAGAGCCGATGGCTTTCCAACAAGAAAAAGACATTACGCACATAGAGGCACCTTCATCAACAACCGTCCGACAAATGCTCTTGTCGGCGACCACAACCTGTATTTGAAATGCAAGTTGAGGGGGTAACCTTGGAATATGATCATCCAAGTTAAAGACTATCAAATTCGAATCCGTAGGATCAATTCCACCTATCGCTTTCAACAGAGCCCTTCGTTGTGCAGGACAAGACTGGAGGACTTCGAGGGAAGACATCGCTGAGGGTGCTTGGGCCAGATCTTCGACAATACTATAGTTCTGAGCTGCTTGAGCATGAGGATTGAATGCCAATTTCTTAACGAAACCTTTGGGAGGTCGTAAAACTGTATCCAGATTTGGTCTTTCGATATGAAGAGGACCATTGGTAGGTGGATTTGGTGGAGAAGGCTGTACCAAATCGGGAGGTAAGTCGTCAACTTTCTCCTTAGCAGGAGTATAGTCTTTAGCTCTAGTGGTAAGTGCAAAATTATTCGTCATGGAATCACCAGTGCACATCAAAACATAGGACTGTGTAGAGGTAGACGGTTGGTCATGGATGACCAATGAAGCCTACTATTGAGACAGGAAGGGTTGAGACAAGACATCCGGCATAGAAGGTTTTGGTGTTCCTTGAAGGAACTTGGTGACCTCGGTACGTCTCGGACAATCCTTTGTGTAGTGATCGTCACCACACATAAGGCAAGGGTAGCGTGGCTTGCGTTTATCCCGGTCATCAACAGGAGGTGGTTTGGTTTGTTCATTAGGATTGTTGTTTTTACCCTCCTTATTCTTGCCTCTCCCTTTTCTGGACTTAGTCTTACTGGCCGGCGTGGACTGAACAACATTTACTTCAGAAGTTTTACTGGTGGGAGGAGCATGAGATAGAGCACTTTGTACATTAGAAGTATTGGATTTCGAGGTTGTAGTGGACACGAAATGCGAGTGGCTATGAGTGGAACCAATCACACCATCAGCTGCATGTGGGGCAGCTGGAGCAGTAGAAGTAGTAGAAGTACCAAGACGAGGTAGATCAGGCAGTAAATCATACAAAGTTCCCGTTTGTGAATAAACAAGATCAAGATACTGAGCACGGCTAATAGCCTGCTCTTCGGTGACAACACCGCCCATAGCAATGTCTTTTCCAATTTTTTTTACAAAGGATTTTGTAAACCATTCTACCAGTAACTGATCAAGAAGTTCAAGTTTGATGAGACGTCTCCTTCGTCACCACTCATGAATATGATCGGATATATGAGTGCTTGTGCTTTGTTTGAAAGAGGTTAAAATCTCAGTTCCAGTATCGTAATGGATCGGTAACTGGTAATGTGTTAGGAAATCCATTGCAAGGGTGTTAAAATCGGAAAAGAAACCTCACGGTAATTCAATGTACCGCTTCGCAGCAGCACTAGTAAGAGTTCGTTGAAAAAGACGCAGTCTAATGGAGTCATCCATCAACGAGTTGGATGAACACCACAAGTGGAAAGTCATGACATGATTATTGGGGTCCTCTCCTGCCTTCCCATCGAATTTGGGAATGTCCGATGGAAGCTTTGCAGGAATAGCAGGCCATTGGGGAGAGTGACGAATAGGATCGTTAAGAATCCTAGACAAGTCTGGCAAATCCAAAGTAGCAAGAAAAGGCAATTGCCGATTCACCTGTGGATACTGGTGACTTTGGGGCGGAAGCCCAGTCAGTAAACCAGTAGGAGCATAAGTAGTTTTCCCCCAGAGAGAAGATCCTGGTTGACCCTGTGGTGGTTGAATAGGATAGTAACCCCAAGGATTTTGACCTTGATTTTTGGGTTGAGTAGTTTGACCAGAACCCCAGATAGGATTAGTCACCCTTGGATATGGTTGGCCTGGGGTAGGGACAGCTTGTTGCCCCCCAGTATTTGGAGGAAAATTTTGCATAAGTTGATTCCAATACTGGGCCAAAGCAGGAGGTATGTTTTTTCCTAATGGTGAGGTCGGTGCGCCTACCAAAGGAATAGTTCCACCCAGAGGTTGTATACCAACTGTAGGTTGCATAATAGTTGCAGTATGTCCGGGAAAAGGAAACGTACTACCCTAACCACCAATAGGAATTTGTATATTAGGTGCAACGGTCAGAACAATGCTACCAGCATTAGGATTACTAGTAGGAAACTGAGGGAGTGTCGGGATGAAACCGAGAATAGGATGCCCAGGAAACTGAGGACCACCTGGAGAACCAGCTGGAGTTTGAGGTGGTGTTGGATGCGGAGCATTCAACGTAGGATTTAACGCATGGTAACCAGGAGGTATATTTGGAGTAACCTTAGGTATTCTCTGAGTGTTAATAGGTGCAAGAGTAGTCGTCAGAATCGTAGTTTGGACACTTGAAGTAATAGCGAGATGAGCCATCTCGGGAGGGAGAATAAAACGATAAGTAGTAGTCTTGGGTGCAGTTTCTGGTTCAGGAGACTCATGAGGGTTGATGATTTCGTAGACAGGGGATTCAATACCAAACAAGACTCGTCGGAAATCACTGGACCAAGAAGGATCTTGGCCTACTACACCGTGAGAAGGCCCAGCAATTGATTCAGTAGCTGGAAGATCGTCACCAGAGAGATGAAATCGTCCGGAAGGTCGTTCACCACGACGAATGCGATAATCCTCTATAGTATTGGCAATTCAAAATTCTGCAAGAGGATCAGTAGTATGTACTTGTGGAGGTGGTGTAAAGACTTCCGGGACGTCACTTACGTCCACGTGTGGTAGAGTAACAAGAGGGATTTCACCCGGATGAGGAGAGTCCTCAGGGGTACCCTCAGGTGTTATTGTGTGCAAAGGTTGCGAAGCTTCCGGATGTTCCGGAGACAATCCTTGCATCCTACGCGAACGTCACGGGGGAGCAATTGTAAATGAGTGACAAACTTCCTGACAAAAATCCTATGTCCAACTACGAGAAAACAACAACATACACTAGTAAACAAAATCTAGAGATAATCACCAAGCAAACAATACCTTCTAATATCAAAGCCACTAGTTGGTGATGAAATCCAACATCGCAACAACGAGATGAGAAGGGGCAGGGCTAAGGTGGAAAAGTTACTTTGATGACCTTCTTAACAGACTTACGCCCTGATGCAAGCTCCCACACATAATCGTGGGTATACCCTCCAAGGAGCCCGAGTGAGTTTGATCAACGTCGATTCGAGGTACCACAGAGACTTTCCCCTCCACAGTCACCTTGGGTAAGAACCTAGAGAGAAAGGCCACTAAGGTTACCACAGACAATAGTACTGCCTGGGGAAATAGTCGTCAGTCCGATCCACACGCAAAGGCAGGGTATCGAGCCCAAAATCAACTCAAAGGCTTCCACTCATAATTGTGGGTATACCTCGGAGTGACCACCATAATACGTGCAATCTCTACACTGATTTCAACAGAGCAGGTTAGTATCCTTACCAACACCAATGCGACCTAATGCTTGACCCTTGTGTTAGAAGGGCTTCCCAGGACAATATGCGGCCAACGGAATTTTACACTCTCTATCTCAAGATGCTATTATGTGTTTTTGAGCTTTGGAGAGTGTGTGTTTCTTCCTAGTCCAAAGCACTAGCCTAGCTAAATGTTGGTGTAAAAGATCCCTATAAAAGAGTTACTAGATCAATTTTAATATTGCGCAATGTTTTAAATGGCTGTTGTATACTTTGAGGCAACGAAAGTGAAACTCAATGATGTGTGACTCTAACCCAATCAATGCAAGGATATGATGAAATTGTAATCTTTTTCATTCGATGAATCCTAGTTATGGGAGAGAGAGAACAATTTCTGAATCAATCTCAATATTACAATGCAAATGCAATGCTCAATTTCCATTTTTGAAATGAATGCAAACAATCATGTATTATTGAATACTTTCTAAATGTCTTTTTCAAAAGTCCAATACTCTACAATTTTGATTTTCAATGGTGTTTCAAAGAGAAAACAAAGATCTTGAAAGAAAACATACAGTTCACTTTCCAAGAAGAACTCTAATGAATAAGAAAAGAAAACCAAAGTATAAAGACCCAATCCAAAACTTTCAATGGAAGCAAAAACAAAAACAAACCAAAAGAGCTTCTCAATGCAAATGAAAATTGTCCTTTTGGACCAACAAGTACAAGAGAAATCTCAAAATCTTAACTTCCAATCAATCACTGATTCTTAA
>ML783577.1:434514-446293 GCA_009831015.1 Picea engelmannii | reverse complement strand
CAATCACAACAGTACAAACCAATCGAAGTACAAGCAAATTAATATATTCAAAGCCTAGTCTATACATGTGATCAAGGAATCATGTAATAAGATGACATCATCATTATGGGAAAGGGACATATTCATGTATTGAATTAACTGAAGGTAAAACTTACAACCTGAGCCTTGATGTCGTAGGTCTCCTTTCAATGGCTCCTGGCTTTAACACACATACTTGCTCATGCATGAAGAAAATCAACCACATAAGATGACCTTACTATTGTCCTTTGCTGCTGTAGCATCAATCCTCCATACAGTCTTGCACTAATTCTCCAATCAATCTCTTACTATCTTGCTTCTAATCTTTCTTGTTAACCCTTTCCATGAGCAATCTCCTCAATATATAGGAGAATATAGTTTAGTTACTTGGATAGAGAATGATCCCAATATATCTGGAAAGTCAGTATTTTTCCAATCATTCGAAAGCCAACTCATCCTTCTAGAAGATTCTTTCTAGAAGGATCGAGAACTCATCCATTTTCCTTCTTTAGAAACATGTCCGCACCCTGACTTTGAGTGCAGTGCAAGAAGTTCGCAGTCAAGTTGAAAGCAGCCTGTGGGAATTAAGGATTCTCGCAGGAGAATATATATGCATCCCGCGAACTATCTTTAAACTAAGCTTTCTGGAAACTGACAAGTGTAACCTTTCTCATGAAAATGTTCTTAATAAAGAGTTTGATTTTCTATTATCATGACACTATCATGACATCATCCCGATGACCAAAAATGTGGATAACACCAGGGAAGGTCATAGATTGCGCCCTGGCATAGAAAATTAAAGATACCTATGGTGATGTAGAGAATGGGAAGTGAGGCTACAAGGTAGCCTCCATTCAGAATGGCACAGTGTGCCTAGACTACCAGTTGATTGGTGGTAAGCTATTAAGGAAGAACACACCTAGGCAGGTCACAGGGTTCGTTGTTGATCTCGTAGGAAAATGCGTGGAAGGGCTATGAATGAACTGGGAGAGCTACCTCATCAACCATTTAGAGAAACACTATTGTGAAGCTCATGATTAAGGCTATGAGTTCCACTTCAGTTGGCTATTGATCCTCATCACTTTCATTGATTGGGAAATTCTAGAAGGTACAACCTTCCTTGAGATTGATCAATCAGAACCCTTAGTTGCGAAGTTCACCATGCTCTGGTATTCGAGCGATATTGTGAAACAATGGCAGTAAAACGTGGTGTTCCACACCTACTACCTATAGTTGAAGAGGGCTATCGAGTCTTTCCCTCATATGACACCAAACACCTTGCACAGGTTCAGACCATTTGTGTAGTTCCACGTAGATAGACATTTTATTTATAACACTGCATGCTGAGACAAACACAAAGAAGAGTTGCAGAGTTACTATAAACACATAGAGGAAGATATGGAATAAATCACTAAGGAATGGCCTGCAGAGTTCCTTATACCAGTCGACAAGGAAAAACTGTTCGACCTCGACCTCATCGGAAGTCTTGTGGTTACTCATGAAAAGTATGATGCACCCAATAGTAGCAAAAGGAAGAAAAAGGAAGAGGTACAGGACCTGAACAGTACATCAGAAGAGACTGCTTTAGACTCACCTGGAGGGGGAGGTGATGACGAATTAAACAAAGAAGAGGAGAAAGGAGAAGAATGCAAGCAAAAACAAGGAAAAGTAACACTTCCTAGGGATCCTTTTGACAAAGTTGAGACCTCTAAGAAAAGAAAGGTTCCCCCCATGAAACCTACATTGTGGAAGAAGTTCAAAGATACTAAACTATAGATGCAGACTGTGCTAACGAAAGATGGCATATATTTTATCGTTGTCGCTATCTTAGATACCTCAGAAGATATATGAAGCGAAACAAGAGACCATGTATGAAAGAATTGAAGCATAGATGAAAGGGGTTCAACAAGCCCTCTACTCTAGTCGTGCAGTGTCTAATGTGCCCCCATCATCAGAAGGAACAGAGTTGGGAGCTAAGCCTGCCCAACTATGCCGAATAGAAAATGCAAATGAAGCTCACCTTTGTCATTTTCAAGAAGAAAAAGAGCAGGCCACAAAGGCCTTAAAGAAAGAAAAATATGAATCCATAGAGAAATGTCAGGTTGCGCAAAAGGAAAAAGACGACATCCAAGCCAAGTTTGTAGAGGATAGAGCGCAAATCCAGAAGGAGAAGGAAAAACTACTCACATAGTAGATTGGAGTTAAGGAAGAAGTCACTAGATCACTTCACTCTGTGACAGGCTTAGAACAGATGGAAGAATACCCAGTGGAAATCCAAGTAGGTGTTGATGGTCAAAATTGACCGTCCGTCAACTGGGAGAGTGGAATCGGTCTGGGGTTGTCTAAATAACCCAAGCCGTTTGGAATGGACCACCCTGATGAGTTTAACGGCTCCGTTGGCCGCTCTAAGGTCTCCTAAGAAAACCAAAGAGAATGATCTGAGCTAAGAAATCTTACTAAACTAACTAAAACAAACTAAACCATAACTGAATACAAGAAAACTAACTAAAGTAAAGGAAACTAGAAACTAATAAAGCAAACTAAACTAACTACACTAATCTAACTATATACTACTAACTATTATATATACAAGATACTAATTATGATTATAATAACTCAAATCAACTATCTAATTATCAGCTATAATATTTCTTATTCACAAATGTACACTGTGGACAACCTACAGATTTGATTAAAACCTGCAAAAATCATATGTATCTGCTGCCCTAGGACATCCAAGAATCTCTTTTTTGACTTTTATATTTTATGAAAAAGAAATAAAAACTACTGAAATTAAACAATCTAACACATTTACTAAAATTAAACAATCTAATATAAATCTAACTAAGATTATATCTAAATTAAACTACTTAATCAAAACAGTAAAAAACAAACTAATTGACCTGGAAACACTCCAAGTCTGTCCTGTGTATGATGACTTCTTAAGCTGGTTGGAGGAAGAAATTCACACTGTTTAGTCCCTAAGATTTTCGTAAATGATCAGCTATGCTTCTCCTTGAAGTGTTTTTCCAGGACAAACAAGACATAAAAGAAAATCATAACAATTTTCTGATGATAAATCTCTGCAATAAGGGAAACCTATTATGCAGAAAACTTATATAACAATCCAATCTATGAAGAAGACAAAGCTATCATTCATAAAATGAATCAACAACTATTATGTACTTTATCTCTTTTGGAAGCAACAAGATATGTATAACAGTAAAGAAATTATATCATTTGCATTTGATTTAGATAACAAAGTAATACTAAACCATAAACAAAATGATATACAAAACTTGAAACAAAGTGTTGATATATTGAAAAGCAAAAGCTATGAAAAAACATCAATTCTTCTCCAGTTTGAATCAGAATTACATATCCTTGTTCTCCCACAACTGAGGATGATGATTATTACAAAACCATAGGTTTATATAGGTTTTTCACAAGGTAAAACATCCTTGTGAATAATAGCAAATTGTTTTACATAATCTGGGGGAAAATCCCAAAATCTACTAAACTGAGGAAATAAAATGCAAGTAAAGTCTGTATATCATCTCCTAACTACTCATGATATCTATCGCCAATTCGAATTTGCCTGCAATAGAACACAAAGATCAAATTAGAAGGATGTTTTATTAGGAAAATAATAAAAAAAAATGACTTTACAGACTTAGCTACAGAATCATCTGATACTGTAGCTAGTCAAAAATAGCAAACAGGACTAGATATAATCAAGTAAAATCAAATCCAAAACTAATTACTAATAATTCAATTAAAATTATCCTTTAAATTAAACCAAATCAAAAAAATGTGATCGGGACAGGGTAAGAATGCTCTATTTTTTTAATTGACATAAAATCGAATCAAATCTTAACATGAATGTTTCATAAATGTAATCAATGGTAAACCAAATCGTATGAGATACAAAACAATCATTATTGATTTGCATAATATTCATATCGTTTAATCCATTGCCAATATAGAAAGCCTGTCACAATTTCATGCATAACTATATCCATAGAATCCAGCCATAGACTTTGTTCGTTGAGTTTCAAACAGTTCACAGGTATGGTCGAAAACAATGGTTGTAACTATCATTGACCAATTATAATCATAATAGCAGATTGATATCACTTAGTTAAAAGCACGATATGTAAATAGCTTCCATTGTAATCGGATGAAATCATACTCCATGAATATCGACTCAAAAATCTTCATGTTTGATCACCACACAGTCAATGGACAGAGGCGCGATAAAATCGATAGAATTCATGAACTGGGCAATAATCAACATAAATCTTTATTTAGTTAATTATAGAAACAATATCGAAAACCCTGAACAGAATCCAATTCAAACAATAATGAGAATCGAATAAGTTGCAATTGGTTATGTATCAACGGAAAAGTATCAGATCTGGTTGAAAGACAAAAATAGTTAACCCATTTGTCAATCATTTTTACTCATAACTAATTCAAATCATACCATTGACTGTATTCGAAAATTGAAATACCAACAACAGTCTATCTTAAAAAATATTAACAACTTGTCTTATTAACAGAGCATCGAACTAAATTTGAACAATCATATCTATTCGATGATCCATCGAATCAAAACTAAATCCAATCGAATCTTAAACTATAACGAAAATTGATTTATCACCACAAAAATTATATACAGCGAAGCATGCTTATGTAATAGAGCAGGTGAAATATGTACACCGGGTGTAATATAAATGAGTGAAAATTATACCATCGCAGTTGCTGAGACTATGTCCATTTTGAATTGACAATTGTTGTAGCAGATTCGACATTTTTGAACAGAATCGAACCAGTAGTTCGTTGCTTCTTGTCATTGGGTTGCACCTTTGCATTCTGACCAGTGAGCTTTGCCACTTGGTTTTCCAAATTGTGGATTTTGGATTGCAACCTTGGGACATCCAAGTATTATCTTTCCAACCACAATCCACACTGATCACAAGGTGGAGCAATAGGTTGAACAGAAGGGGGTTTCGATGATTCCCCGAGGGTTCCATGGGGTGGTTCAATACCAGGGAAGTTAGGGTTATCCCGCAGACAAGGAGGTAAATTCTTGACAAAATCATAAGGAGGTTTGCCACACAAGCCCTCGGAGTAAGGATACTCTTTGGTGAGAAAACATTCAATGTCTGAATCAGAGCCTTCGCTGACCACGATAGGCTCTGATTTGGCAGGGGTTTTAGGTTTATTCCTCGCCATGCGAGAGATTAACCTTGCATTTTTCTTGCCTCTAGAATTAACACCAGTCTTTGCTTTAGTCTTTTTGGTTGTAGGCTTAGCAACTTCGGCCTGTTTAGTCACAACCATAGGCAAATTCGTAGGTGAATCGGGTTTAGGTTTGGGTAGAAAAACATTATAAGGCATAGGGATAGGCTTGGTTTCAATCACCATGGGCTTATCAACCTGTGGAGGGTTCGATTCTTCAAAGCCATTACGGCTGAGAAAATCATGCCAAGAATCACGACGTAACCCTAATTCATGAACCAAAATCATTTTAATCAACCCCAAATGGAAGAGCCTGGTATCAGCTTGGCTATGCTTGTACCTTTTAGCCATTTTGAACAAAATTCTATGCAGATAGTGGGGCATACTGAGTTCGAAACCCATAAAAACCATCAATAAACGCAGGTGAAACAAGAAAATGAACCCGTACCTGCCTTCACAAGTAACGAATTGCTTGATAATAATCAGGAGATCATACCAGCGGGGTTTCAACATTTTTGCAGGCAAACCTCTGTCGCAGGAGTTCACTATGCGAGATTGGAACAGTAATGTCCACGGGACATCATCTACCTGGCAACTTTTCGACCATTTTTGTCCCGTGAGAGGCAGGCTGGTTGCCAAGATAAGAAACTGTTTAGTGATTTCAAGCTGGACATCTCCAACTTTGGCTCGGCAGCCATCAAACGATAACGCAAATTGCTGAGCCACAGTGAGGTTATAACCATCGAACTTCCTAATGAAAGTGAGCCACCCGAGATTTTCCAGGTCGCTATACGCACCATCAAACATTAACAGTGCTTGGCACCCATTGGGCTCAACCCTTACGATAGGAGCCATGGCTTCTGTGCATGGTGGGGTTTGAACTGAACAAAACAATGCACAGGGTCAAAAAACGATAGGGTTTAACAGCTTCATCTCTCAAAGAGGTCGGAATTAACTGCATGTGTGCGAAGGTGGTGGGATTACCACCGCCATGCAATGTATTAATGACTGTGTACAGTGCTGTTCCATCCATAATCATAATCGTTTAAACCATATGTATCGGCCAACCAAATAGGTGTACAACCATATCAACGTGCCATTCATTCGAAATAGAACCAACACCATATTTTATAATCATATGCCAAGTGTACAGTTCAATACAACATGAAATCCAACATTAACCATACGATTTGTCGTGTCAATCAAACGTTTTAAACCAATGTTAATTCAATCATGCCAATGCATAGTTTGAAACTATGATTGTTCAATGTAATATCAACTCACAAAACAATGCACCGACCATCGATTATAAAATTGAAATCCAAAAGATTAATCAATGCGCCTTTGTGAAACTCAAACCATTGTTTTTATTCTCAAATCGACCTTATAAATTTACCAATGCATTCGTTTCACATTCAAATGTTTATATTTCAAGGTTTTTAGAACATTGCAACCAAAAAAATCTCATATAATCAATGAGTCAAGAGCTCATAGCAATAAGGATCAAAGCATATAAGACAAAAATCAATCATGACCTTCATAGGATCAAATGTAACCAATAAATCTTCATGCTCAAAGGCTTAGTAATCAAACAGATCCAAATGCGCAATCAAGGTAAGAGTAGGCCAAAGGACATAAGTTTGAAAAAATCTTTTGCAGTCATGTGATAAACCAATGGTCAAGTGTCTTTCGGAAAAATCAATAAAAGATGATGACAGTCCAAACAATGAAAGATGTGTTTTCACACTTTCAGTTGTGAAAACTGAATCGAAACCAAATTGCAATTGTTGCAAAAATGAAACAAATGTTTAGAAGCACAATGCGATGATGATTTGTCGTTAATGAGACAAGGGGTGTAGGCAGCTTTTTCTTGTTTAGAGTAATTAAAAAAATGAATTGGCTGCCAACAGTAGGGAAGCATACTAAATCCATTCAACAACTCCAACAGAGGATAACATAATTGGAGTTACAAGTAGTGCCAATAACTCCACGGGAAGTATGAGACCAGAGAGAAGAAACTGCCTGAAGCACAGTCCATAGAATCAAGGCATTGGCATTAGAATGTAAAGAGCTCAGTAGTCAAAGTGCGCAGACTTACAATTTCCTTGCAGAGGACCCTGAACTAAGGACACTGGAGTCACAAATTTAGGAGGCCAAGTAGGAAGCAACAACGATGCAAGCACATTTGGAGCCACTATCAGCGATTGAGAGGATGAAACGATCCTAGGAACAATGCATGGTTCAACAAAAGGTCCATGCCATACAGAGTAAGGTCATGGAAGTGACTCAACAACTCCAACCAGTGCATGATGCAACTTGCATACTTTTTGAGGAAATTGAAGGATGAGGTGAAAAACTAGAACAAGTGGTCACCACAGTGGAAAAACGCTTGGAAGGACTTGTAACGGAGAAGATCATTCAAGAGTTCACTGAGAAGGAGGCTCTGGAGAAGCAATAGGTCGAAGCAGCTCAATCCAAGCTCAAGGAATTTGAGGCAGAGTTACCCAAATCAGAGTGACTTGAGACAAGTCACAGGTGAGTGTTGGAGGCCTATTGGCCCTTGACCAAATTTTGGAGAACCTTGGTCACGTTTGACCAATTTCGGGACTTCAACAGGCTAGTTGAAGGCGGAGCACAAGGCGAAGCGAAGATCGTGGTATCTAAACCCCTTCTTATAGAATTTTTGGGTTTAGGGTTTATGTAACGGGTATGGGATGTCGAACCATGGGTTTAACCATGTTTAGGCCATTTGTAATGTATAAATAGAAATCTAGGCAATGTAAGTAAGAGAGACATATATGTGTAATGTGGTCTGTGAGCTAAGTGGGAATAGTTGTAGATGCTTTGTGCATACTGTGTGTTAATAACTTGTAGAGTTAAGTGAAAGTGATTGTAATAAGATTGTGTGCAGATTGTAAGAATGCTTTGTTCTTGAACCTAGCTTGGGGAAGGAGGGTCTCGTGAGGTGTGCACAGATCTCCTGTCCTATGTGGAGTGGGTTCTCATGGATCTGTGCTTGTAGAATATTGAAAGAAGACAATAAAGAAGAGAAGAGTTGGTGGACGTATCCCCACACTGGGGTGAACCATGTATATCCTGTGTTGTGGTTGCTTTGTGCATTATAGTTGTTATGTTATTGATATGATTTATGCTTAGTGAAGTGATATATGTTAGATGCATCTGATATAGTATCTTAGTTCTTAGTAATGTGAATGAATGCTAGATATGATCTATTTCTATATGATAATTGCTTGGATGTATTAGATCTTGTTGAATACTGTGCTTCTTTGTAACTAGGGTTTCAACCTACGAAGTGAATAAGGGTTAAATACTAATGAATGGCAGCTGCTAAGTGCTCTTTTAAGTGTTTTAATCACATATCTGTGTCCCATCTAGGTTGTAGACACTTGAGTCTTGCAACCACCCCTGCCTCTACCTCGGGTGAGACTTCATCTGCTTCACAGGTGTTGCCGAAAGGGTTGATAGTTAGGGTTTTGTTGGTGTGTTGTTGAAGTGTTGAACCTTGGATATGCCCCTGTGCCAAAAATCACTGTTCGGCCTTAGATGCACTTTGTTTAGAGTATGCACATTCGTGTGAAAAACCTCCACCCAGAAGGTTTGTGAAATGTCCCTTTCACTCATTATAGCCCTTGTCATATGTTGAACTGATCTATTTTGGCATTCTACAACTCCATTTTGTTGAGGAGTACCTGGAATAGTATATTATATTTTAATTCCATGTCTGTCATGGAATTCTTTGAAATCTCTTGACAAAAAATCTCCTCTCCTGTCTCAATGAATTACCTTTAAATTCTTTCTTGTATAATTCTTAGCTAATGCCTTAATTTTTTTGAACTTCTCAAATGCATCAGATTTTTCTCTCAGAAAGGTAACCCACGTAAGTCTGGAGAAGTCATCAATGACCAACATAAAGTAACGTTCTCCTCCAGTTCCTTCCTTTTGAAATGGTCTACATAGATCCATATGAATAAGTTGAAGTGGTTTCTCTGAACATGTGAAACTCTTCGATTCAGCTTCCCCGTTTGACAGGATTCACATACAGATTTATGAGGCTTATATATTGTTGGGAGATCTTTCACAACACCTTCATTATTCAGCTTGAAAATATGATCAAAATTTAGGTTTCCAATCCTTCTCTACCATAACCAACTTTCATAAAATTTTCTTAAATGGCATTCCTCCTTATCTTCCTTCAAAACATAGACATTGTTTTCAGTTCTAACCCCTTTTGCAATCAACTCTCTTGTGTTCACTATTTTTATTTTACAATCTTTGGCAGTGAAAGTGACTTCACATCCTCTGTCATACACCTGACTAACACTAAGAAGATTATGCTTTAATCCATCAACAAATAATACATATTGAGCTTTGAGTCTTCCATTACCTAAGCTTACTAGACCTTTACCTCTGATCTTTCCTGGAGCATCATTTCCAAAGTTCACATTTTCTGATTTACTTTCTTTGAGTGATAGGAACTTACTTTTGTCACCTGTCATATGACTGGAGCATATGTTGTTAATATACTAGGGGTTCTTTTTTCTTTGAGCTGCCAACACTAATCCACACTTGTTATCTTCTTTCTTCTTCCAAACATTGATGTTTTCAACTCTGTGATTTGAAACTGGCTTATAGTTCTTTAGGCGACAGTCTACAAATTTATGTCCATAATTATGGCAGATGTAACATTCTAGTTCATTGAATAAAGGATCATAACGATTATTATGCTTAATCTGTGTCCTTTTCCTAGACATCACATGATTTGCAGTATGTATTTGTTTGTTACTTGGATGTATCATTCTTTATTGTGGTAGATATTTATTCCTTGGGTTTCTTGATTTTTCATGTCTAAATATTAATGAACAATTTACAACTTTGTGGCCAAAGTTAGAACAGTAAAAACAATATCCATAGAAAAAATATTTGTACCTGGAAAATGGTTGTCTTCTTTGAGTAGGTTGATTTCTTCCATGCTAATGATTTCCTTGAGCAGAGGGTATATTATTTCTTTGTTCTATAGATTCATTTCTGGTACCGTTTTCTTCACTCCTCCTTGGTGGCTGATTATCTTCCTTTGTTTCTGCAGGTTTGTTGTTGTCAATGGTTGTATATTTAACAAACTTGATGGATTATTTGTTGCTTTGCTGACCACTACTTGATCCCTCTTCATAACCCAAACTATTTTTCAAATTTGGATTCCTTTGCTGATTCAAAATAGTGGCTAATCCTTCTAAGGCTTTAATACTTGTAAGATTCTGATGATATAAGGCCTGGAATTTCTCTAGATATTTTCTGACAGACACTACTTCAACTTCCAATTTTTCACCTTTTGTTTTGGCTTCCTTTAATTGTTGTGTGAGGATGTCCTCAATCCTCTTAGCTTATTCTAACTTAACTTTCAACAGAGAAATTTCTTTAGATGGTTCATTGCATGTTTTCTCATACCTGAGTAGTAACTGTTTTTGTTTTCTTTTATTTTATCTGAGTCTATCAATCTCTTCCATGGCACTGAAAAGTTCTCCTTCAAGATATACTACTGCTTCACAATAAACGAAATCACTTCTTGTATATTCAGTGTTTAGATATTCTAAGGATATTAGAATGACATCATTTATTTTACTTTCAATAGAAGAGTCACTATCTTCATCATCTGAAGGATCATCATCGTTTTTTACACAAATTATTTTTGTCTTAAAATTATTCTCTCTATAGACCTTATTGTGTTTATTCTTTTCTTCATCGTCATATGTCTGATCCTTTCGTCAGTTTTCTCACAAAATTTTCTTCAATCTCATCTATATTGGATTCTGTGTTTTTCTTTGCTTTAATGGATGTCTCTCTTGTAGTGGATTTACCTTTGGTGATTCTGATTTCATAAGAAGTTAGGGTTCCAAGAAGTTGATCTAGTGTCAACGCTTTGAGATCAGTTATTTCCTCTATAGTAGAGACCTTTGAGTTAAATCTATCAGGAAGAGATCTTAATATTTTCTGGACTAGAAAATATTCATCTATCATTTCACCTAGACCTTTCACAGTCTTGACAAGTTATTCTATATGTAAGAAGTATTACTGATAGTTTCTTCTTCTATTTAACTACTCAAATTTCACTCTGTGAGTCTGAAGTTTTGCATCTTTCACCTTTTCATTAACTTCATAACTACTTATCATCTTGTCCCACATAACTTTTGTTGAATCACAGTGCATGACTTTGACAAACTCGGCTTCTGCAAGTCCATTCAGGATGGAATTCATTTCTTTTACATTAAATCTAAACTCCATCTTATCATCTTTTGAGGCCAATACTATAGGCTTCACGTATCCAGTTTCAATGACATCCCAAACAAAAACACCCAGGGACATTAAATATGTTCTCATCCTTATTTTCTAGAAGGAAAATCTTGTTCCATCAAACACATGGAATCTATTAGTTGAACTTCCTTCATGAATAGTCATGATCAAGCTTATGGATCTACCTTTGATCAAAGGCACCGACTCTGAT
>ML783577.1:420924-434508 GCA_009831015.1 Picea engelmannii | reverse complement strand
AATAAGTTATATATATATATATATATATAAGCTTGAAATTTTTCAATTTATTTTCTGAATCTTTCTAGATTATTATTTGATGTGTTGCTGATAAATTAACATGCATAGATATACAATAATTGATCAATCACACAGAATACACAGAGACACTAATTTTCCCAAGGAAAACCATAAAGGGAGAAAACCTCTTCTTCTTAGGATGTCAATCAAGATCCAACTTTCATGTACATCACAGTATTTTAGAACCAACTCAAATATGAGGCTACAACCTCTGATAGCAAGCTACAACTTGCATAGAGCACCAAATCTTAGATTTATCTAGCACCAACTAGATAGAAGTACCAACTTTGAAGTTTCTCTAGCACCAACCAGATGGAAGCACCAACTGCCAGAATATCTTCTAGCACCAACTAGAATTTAGAGTACTACAATCCTCCTTAGCACCACCCTACCACCCTGATTGAATATTACAAAAACTTACTTACTTGATCTGTCTCTGATCTTATATGTTGCAGCTCAGAGTCTTCTCTTCCTTCTTCAACTTCTATGTGCTTATCCACTTTTGCATCTTTCTGCACTTTATGCTCTATGTTGCTTCTACATGCTATGTGCCATGCCTCTTCTATACACTTCATATCCTGCACCCAGCCTCCTTCTACCCGCATGAAAAACTACCAAAAATCCCCTCCTCTCTTCTCTATTATGCATTTTTATCACGCCAATACCTCTACCACATCATCCACACAAATCTTCACCTTCTTTGGAAATTATCCATAGTCTATTCATCATCAGTGGTCGTTATCCTAAGATTATTGGATTCTCTTCTAGTGTGACCCTTCCTCTTCTCTATTATAGTTACAGTTCATCTGAAAATTACAGGAGGTCTCTTCTGACAGTTACAAGAGTTCCTCGTGAAGAATCTCCTTGTGAACTTCACCTTCGTGGCACCGGGTGCAAGTTCCTCTTCACATGTCCATAGGCTGTGACCACATGCTAACCAAAAAGACGCTATGTGACTTCGTGTTTCACGATATCATGAGTTAGCTCTCCTCCATTCTTTGAATTCTGAGCTCTTGAACTCCAAACTTCGTCATGCCATATCAACGACCCACAACATTCCTCAATCGAAAGTCTAGATATCTTATTCTCATTTCGGGACTTCACGACTCGCAATGTCGGAGTTTAGAGAACCTCCTTTCTTCAATTCCCAAATTTTCGCTTGCATTAGATCAACGAACCATATCTCTCCATGATCCAATAGTTGAGATCAATTCACAAAATCAAAATTCACGAGTTCCTCTCTTGTGCATTCACTCCTTCCTCTAGATTTCATGATTTGTGAATCAACGAAGCACTGATCTCTCGCCACATGTCCTTCCCAACACTAACAACTAGGATTTCCTTCACGATTTCAAACTTCATGAGTTTCCACTCTTCTCCTTGCAAATCTTTCAAAGTTTGAATCCTCAAACTCTCAGATTTGCTACCACATGTCCCCCTTGATGATGGATGGTTCCAATAGACCTCATAACTTTGGGACTTCGTTAGTTTGCTTCTCCTTTTCACTCTAAAGGAATTAAGGACCATGAACTTACCTCTGGATCCAATGACGGTTGGTCCATGTGCTTAGAGCTAACGCTTGAGATATGTTCTCCTCCTCTACGAATTTGTTTCTCCTATTTGGACTCTAATCCAATGATGCATATTATTCATAGTGCTCTATCCAACAACCACTATCGCTCCTCCTCCTGAGATTACGATCTCTTTCGACTTAAAATGTTTTCTAAGTATTCAAATGTTTCAGCCTCCAAACCTTCTCTTGTGAGACCGATTGAAGGGTCTCATATTCTCTTTTCTATTTTCCATTAATGATAAACACACTCTTCCTGTAAACATTCCAACACAATTATACAGGTATAAGAGAAATTTAGGGGAAAATATAAAGGATTTCAAGGATAGGTTCAACACCCTTGTAAGGAGTTTCCCTTAGGATTTAAAGCCTTCCAAGGTGTTGACGGGAAAACTTGACAGGCCGTCAACTAGAAGAATAGGTCCAGTTTGGGGTTGTCTAAATAACCCAAGTTATTTGGTGTAACTAGTTTTGATGGGTTTAATGGCTCAATTAGCCAATCTAGGGTTCTAAAATAAAGAAAGAAAATAAACTAACTAATGCTATAACTATTATATATATATATATATATATATATACTCTAATCTAATAATTTACAAATGTATTTAAGTAGAAAGATAAATATGGATATGTCATTTATGAACAGAATAATTACAGGTTACAAGTTTTCGTGAAAGCCTTGCAAAATCACTGTTTTATAATCATTCTCAAAATAAAATAAAGAAAGCACATATTTCTTTCTGTATTTTCTATTTTATAATCATCTATCTAAGAATTATAACTAAAACATGATTAGAAATAGGATAGAATGATGGTCAAAAGCCAATCAAAGATTGTCCTATTCCACTGGTAAATAAAACAACAAAAATTAGAAGCAGGTGAAGCTAACCTATTATTAGTTTGTTAAATGTGCCCATGCCTTTGTACGAAAAAAAACATCCAGTTTCCCCACCTGTGAAAGAAATATGCAGTAGGCTAATACTAAAGTTTTCCTCAATAAATTCAAGGTGCTATCGATAGCTAGGATTTAAGAACAAAATAGTGGATACATATGATCCAGTGATCTTATGATTATGAACGATTACAGTTAGAAAAATCTTTATGTAAAGTATTCATTTTTATCTATCGATTAAACATCAAAGAAAAAATCCTGATATTAAAATTGATATGATGATCACAGTCATAACATATGGAACAACAAATTGTGAACAATATTTAAAACATGAATACAATGGAATGCAATATGTCATTGAGACTAAAGCTATACAACACATTAATATTCCAAAATAAGAGAGACAAAACATAAAGGAGACAACATTCACATTGGTCTAAAGAAAAATTGCTATAAGTTGTTCCATTCAGTTCTGAAAATCATTCATCCATAATCTGTTCCAGGCCAATATGATATTTACTTACAAAATGAACATTATTTAAAGTGATTTGAAATCCTATTTTCCTATCTCCTAGGATAGGATAGGATCTCATGAGATCAAAAAATATTACAAAAATAGAGGGCTAACAACCACTCATAACTAAGTTGATTCTTCTTAAAAATTAATAAAACATTTTACAAAGAAAACAAAAAAGGAAATACTAATCACTCAAATGCAAAATCAAACATGTTTCCCCTAGATGATTAGCATCAAGATCTACTATTTCCTGAAAATGAAACAAGAATAAGTTAGACAATTTCCAATAATTAATTTCTCAATTTTCTATTTAAAAATGACTTGGCTACATAATCAAAAGATTCTGTAGCCAGTCTCATCTTAGGAAACAAAATCCAATTTCAAACTGATTCGATTCAAAATAGATAACATGAATATAATAAGAGGAGAATCATTTTACCATTTCAACAATTGACTAAAGTTGGATGAGGTAGCTCATAATTGATTATATCTTTAACATTGTTTGCATTTTTTATAACTATGTTCTCTGTCCTCTTAATGCATTTAGCTTTCCTCTCTACGTTTACTCCGAGGTCGAGATTTTCCTGTCTCAGTGATTCACTTTGAGCTATGAGCATTTTAATCCGAGCCTAAAGGATGGGTATATCAGTGTAATATCGTTCAATCCAGTGGAAACAAACATCACACTGTACAGTAGGAACAATATGTTGATGAAGTGTACATTCAAACATGGTTGTATCGAACTTACCTGTTATTTTCCATTGAACAAGCCCAATAGCAGAGAACTCCTCATTACCCTTGAGTCAAGGTGGAAAATTAGTCACAAAGTCATAGGGTTCAGTAGGACCAAATATTTGACAATCTGGGTCTTCCAAAGCCAATAAATCTTCTATTTTGGAGTCCGAGACCTCATTTACCTCAATCGGTCCGATCAAGCTCAAATAAGCATCATTTCGTTTCCTCAATTTTCTTGAAATAAGACGACCTGCTCTTTTGTTATGAAACCTTAGGGCTGTGTGTTTTTGTTTTGTTTGTTTGCAATATTTTTTTACATCAGTCTTCAAAGTAATGTTATGGCCAACATCAGAATTAGGCACAGGAGGTTCACTTAACTCTGATTTGAAATTTTTTTTCTCATGAGAAGACTGACTCGAGATTGCCTCATCTAGAGGGTTTCTGTTAAGAGAGTCTGGTTCATTACATGGAATGTCAAGCTATTTTTTAATTAGTGGCTCACCTGAAATAGGGTTTTCCACAGGAGCGATCGTAGCAAAACCATTTCTAGTGAAAAATCCCTCCTAGCAGTCACCCACGGTTGACGGTTGATGAGTGGTGAATCAACATAATATTTATCAAGCCATGATGGAACAAACTAGAGTCAACATGACTCTGTCTCTTATACCTTTTGGACATTTTATACAGGCTTCTCAACAGATAAAAAGGCATGTTTAATTGATAACCAATGAAATGCATAAGAAATCATATATGATAGAGGAAAATTAAACCATAACGACCCTCACAGGTCAAAAATTGTTTTAGAATGAACAACATGCCATGCCACCTAGGTTTAACCAAAGAGATGGGGATACCTTTTTCACATCAATTGATTTTCCTAGAAGTCATGAAGAGGTTCGAAGGTACTTCTTGAATTTTTTTAGTTTTTGAAGCATTTCTCTCTGGTGGATGGCAGCCCTATGGATTTACTCACAAATGCCTCGGTTACCTCTAACTGGGTATCCCCAATTTTCGCTCTTCACCCATCGAAAGTCTGTGCAAAAGCCTTCGCCACATGAAGGTTATAGCCTTTGTATATTTTAAGGAAGGAATACAAACCTTGACTTCTTAAATATTTGATTGAATCATCATGAGATAACAATGCCTGAAAAACATTTGGCTCCAAATGAACAACAAGAACCATAACAAACGTTACTAGAATGTAACATGGATGAATTAGACCAATTTTAGGATTGGATGGTAGGAGAGATAGGAACAGATCCAAATGTATCAAAAGGGAAAAACCATGACGAAGCTTGTGGGTTATCATGGCATGAACATCGGGGATTTGATTGTAAAGCTTTACCACTCCTGGTAATGAAAAATTGACATATAGAGTCAAAAACCTATACCTGAAATGAAAGGCTCATTAATTCACTATGCCAACAAGGTGAGTTAAGTACAGAGAATAGTAGTTGCACATTAATTTCCATGACTACTAGCACGACCATGTTTGCAAAGGGTTTAAAATACATAAAAAAAAACTCTTCATGATTAAATGTAAATCATCTAACCATATAACAATTATATCAACACCCAAAACATTCAAAAATAAGTCATTCAAGTATTGGATTTAGATTGGATATAAGCACGATGACCCTTAAAAAGAAATCCTTGTATAGAAAACATAATACCAAGTTAGGTTTTCATGTTTGATTCATGATTTCAGTTATGAATCAAACATAAAAAAAAAAAAATGAAAACACAAACTCAAATAATTAATGAACATTTTTCTAATCCAATAATCATCTTAGAATGATAATGTTTACAAGATTGAGGTGAAGGCAACTACATGAAAAGTAATTTCTTCTTCGAATAACGAAATCATGTGGGGATGCCAACAGTGGTGACTTACTGGGTGAAGCAGTTATCTCTGCATCATCATAGATTTCAATCGACAACAAGTCAAGTATCCCGATCAAACTCAAAAAATTACATAGTCTAGTGTCAGATGTGTTTCTGTCCAAACGCAATTCGGTAACAAGTTTTGATTATGAGTGAGACGATGTTTAAGCAACCGACTCCAATACTGTTGACAGGGCCACTGCTACTAGTAGGATTCCATAGCCTTGATAGGGATGTCAATTATCCCACTCTGACACCTCTACCCTATCTAAGAATTATCAATTCAAGATGAAGGACATTTTATGATTAATACCGAAAATTTATACCTGGTAATTTTCTTGAACTTGACATTGCTTCGCTGCCAACATACCTGTCCAGTACCTCGAAGAAGTTTCCTTGGCATCATGCATGCATTTACCCATTGCCCGTAGAACTGTTCAGTATCTCAATGGGTTTACAAACACTTCCCACACATTGCAGTGCTTTCATCTCTCTAGAAGTTATTTACAATTTGACATAAAATTTATGATCTTTAGGAGAGCGGGGTGATGCTAAAAATTTCAGACTTCGAAACACTTGATATTTTCCAACTTAATTTCTCACTTGACGACCCTCATGAGGATATGAACTTAGTTTTTTTATAAGAATAACTTTTCGAGGCCAGGAAGGCATACTTGAGTTTTTTTATTTAAAAACAGGGACAACGTAAAGAGTTTTAATAATGATCATATCTTCTCGTGATTATAAAGTGAAACTAGGGATACTATTTTGAGAAAAAGGTTTCCTTTGCCAGTTTGAGTTTTAGCAATTTACAACACTGATGCTTTGAAATGACCTCAACTATTGCTTTATGATGATACTTCTGGTTTTCTTTCATGAACTAAATGGTGACCCATACATAAATTTATTTAGAAACTAGTGAAAACAAATAAAAATGAAAAGAATGAAAATCAAAAGACAAAAAGAAAATTAAAATAGAAAAATATGTACAGAGAGGTGCATCTAGAATTATTAGAAGAAATACCTTTTGAGAGCTTGGACATTCACTAGGAAAGTGTCTAGCTGTCCCTCCAAATTGTGCTGACGAAAAGAGCTGGGACCTAGTTTTTCAGAAATTACAAACGGTCCCAACCACAGATTTTGGAACTTGGTGTGTTCCCCCTTTCCCTCGTGGGGTTTATCCCATTTGAGAACTAAGTCTCCTACCTCAAAGTTCCTACCTGAAGAAGAGTTTGAATCAAACCAAATTTTTACAATCTACTGGTGTTGATCCAGCTTCTGTTTTTCTTGTGCCCTTACTTCCTCTAGTTTTAATAAGGCATTGATTCGACTTTCCAGAGGAGGGAAAACCTCTTCTTGGACTTTCTGTGATAATTGCAGAGATGGAAGAAAAACATTAGGAGGTAGGATTGCTTCTCTCCCATAGACGAGAAAGAAGGGAGAATTACCAACATAGGTTTTTGGTGTCACTCTATCAACCCAGAGTGCATTAAATAGCTCGTTGTGCCAGTTCTTTTGTTTTTCAGAAACTGTCCTCTTAATGATCTTGATTTTATTTTTATTTGTTGATTCTACTAGACCTTTTCCTTGGGGGTAGTAACTGGAAGAATATTTTAATTTAATCCCTTTATCTAAGTCAAAGAAATTCATATCAAGGGATGATAAATAATATGTGTTATCAAATACTAAACATTTGGGAATGCCAAATAGAGTAATGATATGCGAATTAAATAAAGATACCACCTGATTCATGTTTACCACTTTCAAAGGTGTAGCTTCAGACCATATGGTAAAATAATTCATTATCGTAATGATATATTTGTGCTGTTGTGAGGAAGAAGGGTTAATTGGTCCTATGATTTTAAGACCCCACTGTTGAAAAGGTGAATCTACAGTAACATGATGCAAAGGGAATGCCACCTTTTTCACCCGTCCAACAACCTTTTGACAGATTATGCATTTACGACATAGTGCATGGGTGTCTTTAAATAACGTGGGCCAATAGTACCTAGATCTTAACACTTTTTGAGCAGTGGTGTCTCCACCAAAGTGACCACCAACCTCACTTTCATGAAGTTTAGATAGTACTTTCTATGCTTCATCCTTTTCCAAACAACACATAAGAACACCATCAAAATTCTTTCAAAATAAGACATCAGTTATTAACTGGAAAGATGCAAATTTCAGTCTTAGTACTCTTCTATTTTTAGGATCAAGATAACGAGGAGAAGATCCATGTGTCAAGTAAAATCTAATGTTCTCATACCAATAATCGGAAAAAACTTGTGCACAACTGATTTTTTTTCCATCATGCTGGTTTACAGTTAAGGTGTTAATTTGACTTTCCTATTCTTTAACTGAATCAGCAACTAGTTTACATAGGCCTTGACCTCTAACAATTTGTGCAGGGGTTATATAGAGGTCATACTCTTGTAAGGATTCCATCCAATTTGACCTTTTTACACCCAACTCTTTTTGTACTAACAAGTTTCTTACAACAGGGTAAGGAACGATGACTTTAGTTCTGGATTTCAACAGATATGATCGGAAGTGTTTCACTACATTAAAAACAACATAGGCCTATTGATATATAGATGGGTAATTTAGCTCTACCCCTTTGAAAGATGAAATCATGAAGGAAATGGGTATTTCATTGATTTCAACATTCTTTTGTGTTAAAAAAACAACATAAGATCGATCGGAGGTGAAAGTGTAAAGAGTGAAATCTCGAGAGAAATTGGGACTCATCAAGGAAGGATATTTTATTATTGCTTTTCTAATAGAATCAAAAGATTGACTTTATTGGGGTCCCCAACGATACTGAACATCATTTTTAATTAAATTCTGTAAATGTCTTACCATTTCTGAGAAACTTGGGACAAATATTCTGACGAAATTAGTCTTGCCTAAAAAGGATTGGATGGATGTTTTGGAGGAGGGAGGGGGAAATTTGGCAATGGCTCGAGTTCTTTCAGGATCAATAATCATTCCGTCTTTGAACACTATGAACCCAAGTAGTTTTCCTTTCTCTACCACAAAGACTGATTTCTTAGGGTTGAGAGATATACCATACTTGCGGCATTGTTCTAGGACAACCCTAAGGTGAGACAAGTGATGTTTCTTATTTTTAGAGAAAATGGTAACACCATCAAGATAGACCACTACTGATTGATTTATGAGACCACGAAAAGCAATGTCCATTGCTCTCTAGAAAGTGGCCCCGACATTTATAAGCCCAAAAGGCATCTTCCTATAGGCATAAGTCCCCCATGGGGTAAAAAAAGTAGATTTAAGCTGATCCAAGGGAGACATGAGGACCTGGTTATATCCCAAAAAACCATCTAACAAAGATAGTAGTTCTGAGCCAGATACCTATTGAAGAATTTGTTCCATTGGAGGAACGATATAGTTATCTTTATAATATGCTCGGTTCAGGTTACGAAAGTCGAAACAGATTTGAATTTCACCACTTTTCTTCCTTACAGGAACTAGATTAGACACCCATTAGGTGTGTCTCACCGGGAAAATTATCTTTTCATTTAGTAATTTATTCAGTTCTTTCTTGACAGTGGGTTCCAATTTGGGGTGCATATTTCTTAATTTTCGTTGAAAAGGCTGAGTTTGTGGTTTCATGGGGATGACATGTTGTATTATATTAGGATCAAATGTTTTCATATCATCATATGTCCAAGAAAAAAAATATTTGAATTCTTTAAACAATTTTATAAAAGTAGATCGTTCTTGCTTAGAGCATCCCATTCCAAAATTAATATTTTGGGGATTTTTCTTTATCCCTAAATTCATCGTCTCATAAATCAAAGAAGAACTGTTCATTTTACAATTAATTGACCCCCTAAATTTATCATGTAAGTCATAAAACTTCTCTCATCTTACAGCAGATCCGGGGATAGAATTTACTAGATTAGACGTCTATTCAGGAGATCAAGGATTTGATATTACCGTGAAATTGCAGAGGTTTTCATCGTGTGTGCCTTCATCAATGATTTCCCCTTGGAAAGTGTCTTCCATGTGTAAAACTTTGATGATCTGTTGGTCATCATCAAACACTCTCCAATTGGTGATGTTGTCTGGGATCGACGGCTTGAACATCAATTCAATCGAAAATGCATTAGGAGAAATACCTTCTGCGGGAAATAGTTTAGAAGTGATGTTAACTAATAAATCAACCTTCGAATTAATTAGTCTAGGAATGGAATTTATGTTAAATGTTGAAAAAAATTTCATTAAACTCCATACCTCAGTTTGGTAACTTTTCAGATGTGGTGATAAGAAATGTATGGAATTTCTTACCTACCTAACCACGATTTATGAATCACCAAATACCATTAAATTTCATATGTCCATATCCAAAGCTTTCTTAAGCCCTTGTAAAAGTGATTCGTATTTGGCAGTGTTATTAATGCACTCGAACTCTAATCGACAGACAATGAAAGTCTTATTACATGCGGGATCTAAGAGTACACATCCTCCACTAATTCCTTCTTTGGATTTGGATCCGTCAATGTACAATGACCAGATTTGAGCTTCGACAGGAGTGTTTGGCACACTTGGAAAAGATGATGTATGATTGCTACCCAGGATCAGTGATGGGGGGAAATCCGGTCATGAAGTTACCGAATAAGGTATTCATTCCTAAACGAACCTTTTAGATGTGGTAAAAGGTTCTTTTGCATCATTTAGATCTGCCATGATGTGCTTAATATATCGTTCTCGATTTATCCTAATTTATTAGGTTGTCTATTTTTCGGTAGCCACATATGAGACCAATCTGTGGAAAAATATCCATGTAGTTGTTCGGACCAGTCCCTGCTTGAAAAGAAACCATATACTTCAGGGATATAAACAACAATAATGTCAATTATCTGATGGAATTTAGGATTGGAAGA
This sequence comes from Picea engelmannii, assembly GCA_009831015.1. Taxonomy (NCBI): domain Eukaryota; kingdom Viridiplantae; phylum Streptophyta; class Pinopsida; order Pinales; family Pinaceae; genus Picea; species Picea engelmannii. Next base: position 423,943 of record ML783577.1, on the reverse strand, counting down.
TAATCTAACAAGAACATCCTTAAGTTCATTGATGACCTTTACATTTGTTCGATCTAGCTGAATGATTTTGAGATCAGAAGGTTTAACTTCTACGCTATTTTTTTGACAAATAGATAGTGGCATGACATTTGATGATGCACCAAAATCTACCATACAATTATGTACATTCCTATTAAAAATTTCAAAAGTTAACAAGAAAGGAAAGACATTTTTTCGAGTGTTAATAACATAATTCTGCTGATTTTTAACTGCTGTCCCTAAAACAATTTTATTTAAATTTGCTACATTTTTTTCATCTACAAACCTTTTATCTGGAGGTTCAGATGTCGTCTTAGTCAGGATCTTTTGGGCTATTTTTCAACCAATTTCTACTATTTTCTTACTGCTAGGATTGCTATTTGGACTGTTTTTAGCGATACTCTACAACATTTTCTGCAGAATAAGGGGAAATTTCAGCATCTCAAAAACAAAAATATTATCCCTCAGTTTTTTTAGATCTTCAATTAAATCGTATTCTAAAACAGGGGCTGCTAAACTTTGTTTAATTTCAGCTTTCTTCGACTGTTTTGGAAGCACATTATTACTCACTTCAGGAGAAGGTTTGTTCTACATTTTGCTTCTCATGTTGTAGGGGTGGAAAATTTCAAAATTTGCTTGGAAAATACTATTCGAGAAGTGGCTGAAGATGTTGGGAGATGATTCATCTTCTTCCGGTGTTTCTTCTTTAACTACATCTTCAGAACTTTTAGGAGGGGCAGAAGTAGGATTATCATGTTCTTCTAGAATAGTTTGCAAGGTGTACTACAAGCTTTCAAAATTAATACCTTCATTGGTCGAGTTTGACCGGTTGGGAGGAAAAGTTTTTCTGAAAGGAGGTTTAAAACCTCCTTTTCTTGAGGATGCCTCCTCGGCTGATCTCTTCAATTCCACGACCTGATTTGAAAGTTTTTGGAAATATTTTTGCAAGCTTTGTAAGTCTAAAGTTTCAGGTTGACTTTTGGCTTGGGGAGGCCTAGTAAGGATTTCTATTTTATTTTTAGAGGATAAATCTGTTTCATCTTCACTATTGAGATTTTCTTTTAAGCTAAATATATCCTTTTCAATTTGGCTTGCCTCCTCGAAGGATTCCAACAATGTGCTCTTTTTAGACCTTTTAACCCAAATTTCTATGTTATTATGTAGGGCCTTGGTGTAATATGCGGCGATTAGACTTTCAATGAGCATTGAATCTGTGGGAATTTGATTCTTTAATGTAAGAAATCACTGGTTAAAATAGTTTACTTTCTCCTTAGGATTCATCTTTAGACTGGAGAGCTCCATAACCAAGACTTTAGGAGATTTATCATCCCCAAAATTCTCTAAGAAATAGGTTTCAAACTTGTCCCAAGAGACGATGGTTTGGGGTTGTTGGGTGAAATACCATGTGGATTCATTACCATCGAAAGTATAAGGAAAGAGTTTGCATACTACATATTCATTCTCTACACTTTGGAGTCTAATGGCCAACATAAACTTCTTTATGTGATCATCAGCAGATTGTTTAGAGTCTGGATCAAATTTAGGCAACCATTTCTCTAGGTGTTTTGGTAATGGGTGTTGAGGCCGAGGTATAGCCATGACATCTTGATCGAGCCATGGTTTGATGGGATTGTTTTAGTTTTCCATGGGCATTGGTGGTGTCGACAACTGAGATGATTCATACGAGGAACTGCCTTCATCAGATGACTCTCCTCCTGAAGAGGATGGAGATGAACCAGGAGGGGAAGGTGGAATACCAGACCCTTCGGCTCCAAGGGAAGGTGTTTGGATAAGATTGGTATTATTATCCCCTAAAACATTGTCAGGTAGACCAGTACCTCAAATTTTTTCTCGGATATCTAAGAAGTCTAAGGGTTGATTAAGAGGCCTACCAAGTTGTTTGATACGGGCCAAGGTACTATGTGTCTTTAAAAGTGATTGATGAACAATTTCTTGGACATCAGTCCCTTGAGGAGATGGTGTTACTGGTTCCATGGGAATCTCAAGATTATCGTTTGAGGTAGTTGATGTTTCAAGTGTAACATTGTTGTCTGAGCGACTACGCATTACGACAAGGGAGTGAGTGTGTGGGGGAGGATTCTTGAAACCTCCACGTGCCATCAATTGCAATTAGGTCCTCCTTCTAATTCCATTTGTTGATGGGTAATTTTGATAGGCCGTCAACTGGAAGAACATGTCTGGTTTGGGGTTGTCTAAATAACCCAAGCCATTTGGTGTAACCAATTCTGACGGGTTTAATGACAACATTAGCCAATCTAGGGTTCTAAAATAAAGAAAGGAAATAAACTAACTAATGCTAAAAATATAATATATATTCTTGTTATCTAGGCTTTCACGAAAACTTGTAACCTGTAATTATTTTGTTCATAAATGACATATCCATATTTATCTTTCTTCTTAAATAAGAGGAGAATCATTTTACCATTTCAAAAATTGACTAAAGATGGGTCGAGTAGCTCAGAATTGATTATAGCTTTAACACTGTTTTCATTTTTTATCACTATGTTTCCTGTCCTCTTAAGGTGTTTATCTTTCCTCTCTGCGTTTACTTTGAGGTTGATATTTTCTTGTCTCAGTGATTCACTTTGAGATATGAGCATTTTAATCCAAGCTTGAAAGATGGGTATATCGGTGTAATATCGTTTGATCCAATGGAAACAAACATCAGACAGTATAGGAGGAATGATATGTTGATGAAGTGTACAGTAAAAAATGGTTGTATCGACCTTACCTATTATTTTCCCTTGAACAAGCCCAATACCAGAGAACTCCTCAAATATCTTCAAATACTTTGGAATGCTTATCAATGATCCTTTGGAGATCTTGAGGAATAGATAGCTTAGATGTTTGAACATCTAGTGAGCATAGTTTTGCAATAATGCCTTGATGCCCCTTTTTAAATAATTTTGTCATGCCATTAGAGCTTATCACCTTACCGGGCTTCCCTGTGATACCTCTCAACTCAATTTCTTTTCCTTCC
>ML783577.1:389204-400204 GCA_009831015.1 Picea engelmannii | reverse complement strand
TACAAAGAAGTAAACTTTAAAAATAAATTTCAAATTATCTCAACACTTACGCTAACACTTACGCAAGTAGAATTTGGCAATAAGTAATAAATCTAAGTAACAATCCATGAATTTGAATTTACATACCTCACTCTGATGCTATCCGCAGCAGCTTTCTCCCTTTGAACCTGATACTGCTCCTTAGGACACCCCAAAACCAGCCACCCTGCCGACTAGTAACGCCTAGCCCTAAGACATCAATGGATGTCCTAGCCCTCCAAGCCCAAAACCTCCTCAGCCCCCCCCCCGGTGCACTGTAAATTCCACTGTAAACTCACTTTGTCCCAATACTCCAAGTTCTCCCCTCTCGTAGAATGAATAATCCCCTCCATAATCCTTCTCCACTTCCCTTATTCCTCCTTCACCACCCTTCCTCCATTAACTTCCCCCACCAAATACCTCATCCCTTTATTAATTCCTTATCCATTCATTTATTACTTATCTTAACGTATTGGTTACGTTATCCCTTGTGGGATACGTAACCCAATTAAACATTATATTTTATTATCCACCCATTTGTTTAATACTTAATTAATCAATTAATTAATGAATAATCAAATTAATCATTAACCCTTAATTAAAGAGTTAATCATACTTAAACTAATCATAATCTAAAATAATTAATTAATAACAGATAATTAGTTAAGGTTATTTAATAATTAATTATAGTTTAGCTAATTTTTAGGATTATTTATTAAATTAATCATCTTAATAATTAAGGGTCATTACATTTATTGTATTGTGTATCTTTTGTGTTTTATTTCCGCATTCGTTTTAGTTTATTTCTCCATGATCCTACTTTTCTAACAATATAAACCATGAAAGACCCATATGGGGTTTTGATTGGGAGACACCCTACAACTTTGTTTGAAGCTCAAGATAGAGTGTGTGAAATAGAGGAAAACTTAGCCCCCTCTCTCATACAAGAGGAAGAATGTCTTAAAGAGATCCTTCAAATTAGTCAGATTGATGACTTTGTCTCACCATAATTTCTCCTCGAAGTCAGAACTTACCTGTAAGAGGAATGAGAGAAGGTGGATGAAAGGGAGGCTCGTCTCATGATCAATCTATTTGAGGAAGAAAATGAAGTAACACTAAGAATCACACCTTGACCACTGAATAAGATATTGGAGTTAGAAAAGAGACAAGAAACAAAATAGGATGAAGAAACGTTCTTGCAACACATTCAACACATCTTGGTAGAGCCTCACAAAGAAAGAAAAGTTAATATCATTAAAGGTGAAGAGAAAGTTTCTTCCCCGAACAAGACCAAAAATGAAGGTGTTGAGGATCATGTCAATATAACCCACCGGGTTCTGGAAGAAGGAATTGACAACACCTTCATTTTGGAAAACTCCCTTCACTTGATGAGGAAAATAAGGAGGGATCTTGGGGCTTATATTTTGATGGTTCGCAGTCGAGCACAGGCTCGGGTGTAGGGATAGCCTGAAGATCCCCAGACAATGAGACCACCCTTTTCTCTTATAGTCTTGAGTTCAACTGAACAAACAACATCATGAAGTACAAATCCATTAGTCTAGGCCTTAACCATGTTATTGACATGAACATAAATACATTACTTGTAAGAGGGGATTCTGACTTAATTGTTTCATGAATTAACAAGAAATTCGTTGCTAAAAACCCAAGGTTGAAATAATATAGGGACACCATGAAGAAATTTGACAACTTTTCTATTGAAGCTATCCATAGGGAAGATAATTACTTAGAAAACAACCTTGCGGTTTCTGCTTCCACCTTGCAATTTTTCAGGAAATAGGTATCTATAAGGTGAAAGTGAGCTATAGGCTTGTTGACGGACAAATTTGACCTGCCATCAACTAGAAGAATAGATTTGGAATGAGGTTGTCTAAATAATCCAAGTCGTTTGGTGTAACTTATTCTGACAGGTTTAATGGCTCTGTTAGCCAACTAAAGTCCTAAAACAAAGAAATGAAAACAATTACTTAATGCTAAAACTATAATAATATATATACTTTAATCTGATTATTTATAGATGTATTAAACAAAAAATTAAATATGAAGATATCATTTATGAACAAAATAATTACAGGTTGCAAGTTTTAGTGAAAGTCTTGCAAAAACAATGTTTTGTAATCGTTCTCAAAAGTAGATAAAGAAAGCACATATTTTTGTATTTTCTATTTTGTAATCACATATCTAAGAATCATAAGTAAAACATGATTTAAAACAAAGATAGAGTGATGGTCAAAGCCTATCAAATAACTTTCCTGTTTCACTAATAACTAAAATGAGGAACATTAGAAGCAAATGAATCTAACATGTTACTAGTTTCTTAATGTATCTATGCCTCTATACAATCCAAAACTCTAGTTGTCTCGCCTATGAAATAAATCTGCAATAGATTCATACTAATGTCTCCTGAATAAATTCAAGATGTCTATTTACAACTAGGATATAAAAACAAAATAGTAGACACATATGATCCAGTGATCTTATAATTATGAATGATTACAGTAATAAAAATCTTTATGTGAAGCATTCATTTTATCCATCAATTAAACATCAGGCATAAATCATGATATTATAATTGATATAAAAATTATAGTCATAGAATATGGAACAACAAGTTATATACAAGATTTTAAAGCATTCAATGAAATGGAATATCATATGATAAAGAGGCAAAAGATACGTAACATATCAATATTTCATAATAAAAAGGCAAAACATAGATGGAACAATTTTCACATTGGTCTAAAGCCAAATGCAGATCAGTTGTCCATATAGTTCTGAAAGTCACATGCTGATAATTTGTTCCACCCAGGATGTCTGTTACTTACAAAATGAACAGTATTTAAAGTGACTTGAGATCACATTCTCCTATCTCACAAGATAGGATAGGATTTCATAAAATAAAAAATATTACAAAAATAGTTGGCTAGGAGCCACTTGTAACAGAGTTGGTTTTTAATCAAAGATTGATCAACGTTTGTTCAAAACAAGCAGAAAATAAATTACTAATCATTCAGATGCATAATCAAATATGTTTCCTCCAGATGATCAACAATAGGATCTACTATTTCGTGAAAAACAAAACAAATTTAATAAGTTAGAAAATTTCTCATAACTAATTTCTAATTTTTATTTAAAAAGAAACTTGGCTACAGAATCGAAGATTCTATAGCCAGTCTTGATTTAGCAATAAAATTAGATTTTAAATTGACTTATTTTGAAATAGATAACAAGAATACAATAAGAGGAAAATTGTTTTACCATTTTAAAAATTGACTAAAGATGGGTCAGGTAGATTAGAATTAATTATCTCCTTGACATTGGTTGCATTTTTTATTACTTTGTTTCCTAACCTCTTAATGCATTTAGCATTCTTCTTTGCGTTCACTTTGAGGTTGATATTTTCTTGTCTCAATGATTCATTCTGAGTAGTAAGCGTTTTGATTCAGTCCTGAAGAAGAGGGATATCGGTGTAATACCGCTCGACCCAATGGAAACAAACATCACACCGTATAGGAGGAATGGTAGGTCTATGGAGTGCACAGTCAAACATGGGTGTATCCACCTTACCTGCTATTTTATTTTGATCATTCCTAATACCAAAGAACCCCTCCTTACCTTTGAGGCACGGTGGAAAATTTGTCACAAAGTCATAAGGTTTAGTAGGAACAATAACTTTCTTCCTGTAACCTTGACAATATAGATCTTCCAAAACTAGAAAATATTCTATTTCAGGATCCAAGACCTCATCAACCTCGATCGGACTGATCAAGCTCAGATGAGCGTCATTTCAATTCCTTAATTTCCTTGAAATTAGACGACCTACCTTTTTGTTCTTGAATCCTAAGTCCGTGCAGTTCTTTTTCGTTGCTTTACAAGGTTTCTCAACATCTAGCTTCACAATAAAATTCAGACTAGCATCAATCTTAGGCATAAGAGGGTCAATTACCCCCAATTCAACAGTCTCTTGCTCAACAAATTTTGCGGATGAAGGCTTACTTGTCATTGCTGCATATAGAGGGTTTTTGTTAAGAGAGTCTAGTCCATTGATTGAAATACCAAGTTGGCTTTCAATCAGTGACTTGTCTAAGTTAGGGTTTTTTTGTAGGAATGGTATGATAAAAACCATTCCTTATCAAAACACTATCACAACAGTCATCCAGGGTCGACAAGTGATGAATCAATAGAATCTTAATCAATCTGTGATGGAACAAAATTGAATCGACACTCTGTCTCTTATATCTTTTGGACATTTTATAGAGACTTCTCAACAACTAAAATGGCATGTCTAATTCAAAACCAATGGAATGCATGAGTAAGAGGATGTGGTAGAGGAATACCAATCCGTATTGCCCTTCACATGCCATGAATTGTTTAAGAATCAACAACAAGCTATGCCACCTAGGTTTAACCGGGGAAATGGAAATACCTTTTTCACAAAAGTTGATCTTTCGAGATGTCATAAACAGGCTCCAAGGTACTCCTTCAATTCAGGTGTTTTTGAACCATTTTTCACCCTTTGATGGAAGCCCTATTGCTTAACTTACAAACCCGTTGGTTAACTTAACTGTGTGTCCCCAATTTTTTCTCTGCAACCATTGAAGGTCTGCGCGAAAGCCTGCGCCACCTGAAGGTTATAGCCTTCAAATATTTTTAGGAAAACATCCCAGCCTTGGCTTTTTAAGTCCTCAATCACATCGTTGTGATAGAGTAAATCCTAGCACCCATTCGGTTCCAAGCGAACAATAGGAGCCATGAAAAATGCAACCATAATGTAATAGGGATAACTCAAAATAGTTTTAGGTTTGAATGGTAGGAGAAACATAAACAAATTTGAATGGATAGTGGAGAAACAACCATAACAAATCCTGTGTGTTATCATAACACAGGTAGTGGGAGAAAACACCAAGGGTTTGATCGTGAATGCTTTACCATTCCTTATAATGATAGCCAGACATACAGAGTACGAAAACCATATGTATGCAATGAATGGATCATTAATACGTTAAACTAGTGAGGTGAGGTAAGGAATTGAGTCCAACAGGCATGTATTCATTTGAATGTCTATTGATATGACCATTAAATTCACGAGAGGACTAACCAATGTATCAAAGGCTCTTAATAAATTGAATACAAACTATCAAACCATATTAAAACTGAAAGAATCGAAAATAGGTTATTCAATCATTAGATTTGGATTTCATATCAGTATGGTGATCTTTTAAAAGGATGCATTGTAAGGCATAAAGATTATAACACCAATCTAAATTTTATGTTTGATTCATGCTTTTAGTCATGAATCAAACATAAAAAAAAAATGAAAGTGCAACAATAAAAATTAATGAAGATAGATGCTAATCCAGTAATCATCTCAAAAATTTTAAAAAAGTTCACAAGATTAAGGTGGCGGTGACCACTGAAAAAATGCAGTTTCTTCATGTTAAATATCAAACATGTGGGGCTGCCAACAATGGCGACATACTGTACGAATAAGTTATCTCTGAATCACCAAAAAATTCATGTTAGGATAGATCAGAAAGAATGAAAAGTTAAAACACAGTCAACAACAAGTCAAGCATTCCGATAAAAACTCAGAAAATCACATAGTCTAGCGTCAAATGTGTTTCTGTCCAAGTGCAATCTGGTGTCAAGTTTTGACTATGAGTGAGATGATGTTTAGGAAACTAACTCCAATACTGTTGACAGGGTCGTTGCTTCCAGTAGGCGTCCATAGCCTCAGAAGGGATGTCATTTAACCCACTCTAACACCTCTACCCTATCCAAGAATTATCCATTCAATATGAAGGACATATTTATGATCAATTCCAAAAATCATACTTGATAATTTTCTTAAACCCGACATTGCTTTGCTACCAACATGTTTGTTTAGTACCCTGGAAAAGTTGTCTTGGCATCATGCATGCATTTACCCGCTGCCAGCAGACCTGTTCAGTATCTCAGGGGGTTTACAGACACCTCCCACACTTTGCAGTGCTTTCAACTCTCTATAACTTATTTACAATTTGACATAAACTTTATGATATTCAAGAGAGCGGGGTGATGCTAAAAATTTCAGATTTCAAAAAACTTGATCTTTTCCATTTTAATTTCTCATTTGACGACCTTCACCATGATCTGAACTCTTAGTTTTTTGTTAAGAAAAATCTCTCGAGGAGAGGAAGGCATACTTGAGTTGTTTTCTTTAAAAATAGGGAAAAGTTAAGAGTTTTAATAATGATCATATCTTCTTGTGATTATAAAGAGAAACCAGTAACACTATTTTGAACATAAATTTTCTTCTATTGATCTGAGTTTTAGCAATTTATAGTATTGGTGCTTTGAAATGACATCGACTGTTTCTTTAGGATAAGACTTCTGATTTTCCTTCCACAAACAAAATGGTGACACAGATATATATATTTAGAAACAAACCAAAAACAAGCAAAATGAAAAGAACCAAAATAAAAAACAAAAAATAAAATTAAAACAAAACAAAATATGTACAAAGAAGTGACTCTGAAATCATCAGGTAAAATATATTTTAAGAGCCTAGCCATTCATTGGGAAAGTGTCTGGATGTCCCTCCAAATTGTGTAGATGAAAAGAGTTGGGACCTAATTTTTCTGAAATTACAAATGGTCCCAACCACATATTTTGGAACTTAGTGTGTTCCCCCTTTCCCTCATGAGATTTGTCCCACTTGAGAACCAAATCCTCGACATCAAAACTCCTATCTGAAGAAGAATTTGAATCAAACCATCTTTTTACAATTTGTTGGTGTTGATCCAATTTTTTCTTTTCTTGTGCTCTTACTTCCTCCAGTTTTAACAAGTCATTAATTCGACTTTCGAGGGGAGGGAATTCCTCCTCTTGAACTTTCTGCGATAGTTGCAGAGAAGGAAGAAGAACATGTGGTGGGAGAATTTCCTCTCTTCCGTAGATGATGAAGAAATGGGAATTACCAATAGAGGATTTTGGTGTCACCCTATCAACCCAAAGTGCATTATATAGTGCATTGTGCTAGTTCTTATGATTCTCTGAAACTATCCTCTTAATGATCTTGATTAAATTTTTGTTTGTTGATTCTACTAGACCATTTCCTTGAGGGTAGTAGTTGGAAAAATATTTCAGTTGAATCCCTTTTTCCAAGGAAAATATGTTCATATCAAGGGATGAAAATTAGGAGGAATTATCAAAGACCAAACATTTGGGAATATTGAATCGAGTGATGATATGAGAGTTGAGGAAAGATACTACCTGATTTGTGTTTACCACTTTCAAAGGTGCAGCTTTAGACCATCTGGTAAAATAATCTGTTGTTGTAATGATATACTTGTGCTGCTATGAAGAAGAAGGGTTAATTGGTCCTATGATGTCAATACCCCATTGCTGAAAAGTGGTATCTACAGTGATAGGCTGCAAAGGAAATGCTATCTTTTTCACCCATCTTGCAGCCTTTTGGCAAACTATACATTTATGACACAACGTGTGGGCATCTTTAAACAAAGTGGGCCAATAGTATCTAGCTCTTAACACTTTGTGAGCATTGGTGTCTCCACTGAAGTGACCATCGGCTTCACCTGCATGAAGTTCATATAGTACTTTCTCTAATTCTTCCTTTTCTAAACAACGCATAAGAACACCATCAAAATTATTTCAAAATAATACATCATTTATTAACTGGAAATATGTAGATTTGAGCCTGAGTGCTCTTCTATTTTTAGGATAAAGGTAGCGAGGAGTAGATCCATGTGTCAAATAAAATTTAAATTTCTCATACCAGGAATTCACAACAACTTGTGCACAATTGATTTGTTTATCGTTATGCTAATTTATAGTTAAGGTGTTGATTTGACTTTCCTGTTCTTCAACCGAATCAACCACTAGTTTACATAGGCCTTGGCCTCTAACAATTCGAGCAGGGGTAATTTAGAGGTCATACTCTTGTAATGAAGTCATCCAATTTTCCCTTTTCTCACCCAGTTCTTTTTGTACTAACAGGTTTCTTATAGCTGGGTAAGGAACGATAACCTTGGTTCTGGATTTCAACAGGTATGAACGAAAGTGTTTCACTGCTTTAAAAACAACATATGCTTGTTGATCTAATGCTAATTAATCTTTGCTCCTTTGAAGGATGAGCTGATGAAGGCATTGGGCATATCATTACTTTCAATGTTTTTCTATGTTAATACAGTAGCATAAGATCGGTCAGATGCAAAAGTGTAAAAAGTGAAATTTTGAGAAAAATCGGGACTCATCAAAGAATGAGCTTCTACTATTGCTTTTCTAATGGATTCAAAAGATTGAATTTATTGTGGTCCCCAATGGTACTGAACATCCTTTTTAATTTAATTATATAATGGAATTACCATTTCTGAAAAAATCAAGACAAATCTTCTGACGAAATTAATCTTGCCCCAAAAGGACTGCATGGATTTTTGGAAGAGGGTGGGGAGAGTTTAGCAATATCTTGGGTTCTTTTGGGGCTGATAATGATTTCGTATTTGGAAAATATAAACCCAAGTAGTTTGCCTTGTTCTATTGCAAATAATGATTTCTTAGGGTTGAGGGATATGCCATACTTGCGACATCATTCTAGGACAACCCCGAGGTGAGACAAGTGATATTTCTTGTTTTTAGAGAAGACGGTCACATCATCAAGATAGACCATGACTGATTGGTTTATGAGGCCACATAAAGAAATGTCCATTGCTTTGTGAAAAGTGGCACCAACATTAATTAGTCCAAAAGGAATTTTCCTGTAGGCATAAGTGCCCCATGGGGTGCGAAAGGTGGTTTTAAGCTGATCCGAGCGAGACATGAGGACTTGGTTGTATCCGGAAAAGACATCTAGAAAAAATAGTATTTCAGAACCAGATACCTGTTATAGAATTTGTTCCATTGGAGGAACATGGTAGTTATCTTTATCAGATTATCGATTTAGGTTCTGAAAATTGACACAAAGTTGAATTTCACCACTTTTCTTTCTTAAAGGGACTAGATTGGACAACCATTGCGTGTGCCTTACTAGGGAAATTATGTTTGCAGTTAGTAATTTATTTAGTTCCTTTTTAACGATGGGTTCCAACTTAGGGTGCATCTTTCTTAATTTCTGCTGAAAAGGATGAGTCTCGGGTTTCATAGGGATGGCATGTTGTATGATATTAGGATCAAATGTTTTCAAATCATCACACATCTAGGAAAAAATGTATTTAAATTCTTTAAACAATTTTATAAAAGAAGATCATTCTTGATCAGAGCATCCTATTCCCAAATTAATATTTTGAGGATTTTCTTTTTTCCCTAAATTAACTGCCTCATAAATCAAATAAGAACTGTTCATTTTGAAATTAACTGAACCCCCTAAATTTATCATGTAAGCCATAAAACCTCTCTAGTCTTACAACATATCTAGGGATAGAATTTACCAGATCAGATGTCGATTCAAGAGATCTAGGATCTGATATTACCATAAAATTGTGGAGGTTTTCATTGGGAGTGCCTTCATCAATGACCGCACCTTGGAAGGTGTTGTCCATATGTAGGGAGTTGATGATCTGTTGTTCATTGTCAAACACTCTCCAATTGGTGATGTTATCTGGCATCGACAGACTGAACAACAATTCAATCAAAAACACATTACGAGAAAGACCTTCTTTAGGAAATAGTTTAGAAGAGACATTAGGCAATAAATCAACCTCCAAATTACTTAGTCTAGGAATGGAATTTATGTTAAATGATGAAAATTTTTGCATTAATCTCCATACCTCAGTCAGGTAACTTTTTAGATGTGGTGATAAGAAATGTATGGATTTTCTTACCTGCCTAACCATGATTTCAAAATCAACAAATACCATTAAATTCCGTATGTCCATATCCAAATATTTCCTAAGCCCTTGTAGAAGTGCTTCGTATTCGGAAGTACTGTTGGTGCACTCAAACTCTAACCGACAAGCAATACAAGTTTTATTACATGTAGGATCGATGAGTACACATCCTGCACTGAATCCTTCTTTGGATTTGGATCCATCAAAGTACAATGACTATATTTAAGCTTCATTAGTAGTGTTTGACACATTTGGCAAAGTTGATGTGTGAGTATAGGCCATAACCTTTGATTGTTGCCCAAGATTAGTGATAGGAGAAATTTCGGTCATGAAGTTACCAAAGAAGGTATTCTGTTAAGGTCCTAACCCGCACATAGGTAGATCAATGTATTCGGATGTAATAAAGGTCAATATTAATAAGACCTTTCAATAAAATAGAATAAGGCGGATGTAAGAAGACCTAATAGAAGCTTCTGCTTCTAGAAGGATGTTCCTCTAGATGCTTCTTTTTAGTATAAATAGGAGTCGAGGGTATGAGAACCCTAGCTTGGATATTATTGTAACAGAGCACTACTCGATTGGAGGTTGCCCCCTCAAAGAGGCCTGTGAACATTGCTATCTGATTCAAAGTGTTATTTTTGTTGCTATTTCGTATATCATTTCTGTGTATTGTGAATATTATGTTGGATATTTTACTGTTATTCTGTCATTTCTAGCATTTCATTTCTGTTCTGCATATTTTATATATCTGGTATCTTGCAAGTGGTATCAGAGCACTTTCCTTGGCATAAATTGTGGGCATTTTTTTTTTCAGGGTAGAGACGTATTCCGGCATCTTTAAGCCACAGAGATCTGTCGTTATGCGCATAAACCCGCGGTTGAGGGATTCATACACGCAGGAAATACAAGTAGTTCTTAAGCGCACGTTTGTTGGCCACCCTTGTAACCCCTGTTGGTACCCCTTCGAGTGGTAGCGCATCAGACAACACTTGTGTATGGACTGGCCTAGATTTCCTAAAGCCCTCTGTAGATAAACCTATCGGCCGCCGGACTGCTATAGTGTCACCGAGAACAGCACTCGGGAAGATACTCTCTAGTACCTGGGTAGTCGGGTAGTATGGCTAAGGGTACGGTCTATCC
>ML783577.1:347479-358817 GCA_009831015.1 Picea engelmannii | reverse complement strand
GTTGAGGGGTCTAAGTGGTGCAGTGTTTAGAGCATGCATACATCATTGTTGAAAAAGGAAAACTGACTTTCCCCACATCAAAACCTTACAATGAAAAATTTTGGTCAAATGCGCGGCTGTTAGCGTGGACAGGTGCGCGTGCGGGCGCGGACTATATCAAAAAAACAGAGCGCATGCGCGCGTTTGTGGGGTGCGATACCCGCGCGTTTGATAAAAAACACCGGTTCTCTCTATTCTGCTGTGAATCGACCGGGTAACAGGTCGGCGAAAGCCGGTTTGAATCCCTGCAAGTTAAAAACAACAAAAGGAAAGCGAATTGAACCCAATTGAAAGAGGATTTAATACCTTAACTCCCCAGTGGAGTCGCCAATCTGTTCGTGCTCAAATCGTCGCCGGGTGAGCAAAAATGGGAGCAATAGCATGCCCTGTTGGGATCGGAAAGGCAGAACAGGATGCTATGGAGAAAAAAGGGTTAACAGAAAACAGAAAACCAAATAGAATAAAATCTATCTAATAGCTGGAAAGCAAATAACACTACAACAATAAACAAAAACTTCAAATGTGAGACAAGGGAGTTATCAATGGTTTCAAGGCTTGATCTATTAGTGAAAACCATAGCACACGCTGAAGAAAGGGATAATGGTTCCTCTTCCCTCCAGTGGCAGGTCCTTCGGGAATCCTCAACTGAATGCCTTCCTTACAAAATGAACAGAACAGAAATGGGTGATGAGAGAACTAGGGATTACACAGCTGATGGATTGGTTATCAAAGGCTAGGCTCTGATACATCTGGACAGGGTAACTTTGCTTTTAATTCTCTGTTGAAACAATGAGTCCTCACAGCTATTTATAGCAATTTCCAGTCGGTCACGTAACCAGCTATTTATAGGGTTCTCTTAAGCCATAAATTCATCGAATTTGCAGAGCCGACCCTGATCTGAGGGTCAAATCGTCTTGGGGGCCGGTCCACAGGCGGTCGGGAGGCCGACTTAAGCAATTAATGCACCGTATTAGAAGATGCACGGCTTTTTATGTGGACAGTCGCGCGTCGGGCACGCGCACGCGCGCGAAACACGTTTTTGTCCCGCGCATACGCGCGCACACCCTACTGCTGTAAAGCGCCCTTCAATTTTTGGTTACTTTGTATATTTTTTGACTCTTCTGGAATGCTGTGAACTTAATTTAGTGCCATGAATGACTTCATTGTTGTTTTGATGATGTGGAGTTCTTGTCACCATGTGCAGACAAAATTTCAGTGATAACAGTAATCACACTTGATCATATTAAATATCTATAGGTGTCTGAGGTAACCAAGAATATCTAAGCCAAAATTCTGAGGGAAGGTGAAGAAAAGAAGGCCAAAATGCAAGGAAGGATAAATTCTTTTGATGGTTCTTTATAAGTACTTTGATCATATACATCAGGTCTATTACAGATCTACAAATAAGATTTGGATGATGAAATTGATGAGGGATTTTGGTTGAGGTACATGTTGATTACATGGTTGAGACAAGTAGTTGATGAGTTGGCACATACATGAGGTGTATAGTTGATGATGTTGGTACATATTGATGAGGCATAGTTGATGAGTAGTTGACACATGATTGGTACATAATTGGTACATGGTTGGATGAGCTTGTTCATGGTACAAGTTGATTACAGGTTATTTGGTACATGTTGGTGCATGGTTGATGCACTTGTTTATGGTATAGGTTGATTACAAGTTGAGGTATAGTTTGATGCATGGTTCAGATTTATTGGTACATGTTTACAACAATATATCTCACAGTGATAGGTTGACAGTGGTTCCCATCATTCTACTTATACTTCAGGGTGGCAGGACGGGGCAAGGATAGGTGGTTGTATCCACCTTCCGGTTGTAGCTGGAGAACATAGGGGGTTGTATCCTCCTTCTAGTTATAGCCAGAGAATTAGGGAGTTGTAGCCTGAGAAACTAGGGGGTTGGAGACTCCTTCCAGTTGCAGTTGGAAAACAAAGGAATATGGTGCTTCTAATGAATGTAATTCTTCAAGACATATGAGAAAAAAACATTCCATGGTTTTCTCCTGATTTGGGTTTCCATGAAAAACACTGGTGTACTGTGTATGTGTATGTTTTTTCATTTGTTCATTGCTTATTTACTCTACAGTTATTGGATGATAATGTTTCATTGATATAATACTTGGATTATATGGTTAAAAAGGATTAAATTGCTCTATTACTAATTATCCCCCCCTCTCAGTAATCCCACATAGACAAGATTTTAGAGCATTCAATGAAATGGAATATCATATGCTAAAGAGGCAAAGCTGCGTAACATATCAATATTTCATAATAAAAAGAAAAAACATAGATGGAACAATTTTCACACTGGTCTAAAGCCAAATGTGGTTCAGTTATCCATATAGTTATGAAAGTCACATGCCTATAATTTGTTCCATCCAATATGTTTGTTACTTACAAATTGAACAGTATGTAAAGTGACTTGATATCGCATTCTCCTATCTCACAGGATAGGATAGGATTTCATAAAATAAATTACTAAAATAGTTGGCTAGGAGCCACTTGTAACCGAGTTGGGTTTTAATCAAAGATCAATCAAAGTTTTTTCAAAACAAGAAGAAAAGAAACTACTAATCATTCAGATGCATAATCGAATATGTTTCCTCTAGATGATCAACAACATGATCTACTATTTCCTGAAAAACAAACAAATTTAATAAGTTAGAAAATTACTCATAACTAATTTCTAATTTTTATTTAAAAAGAGACTTGGCTACATAATCAAAGATTCTATAGCCAGTCTTAATTTGGCAATAAAATCAGATTTTAAATTGACTTATTTTGAAATAGATAACAAGAATACAATAAGAGGAAAATTGTTTTACGATTTTAAAAATTGACTAAAGATGTGTCAGGTAGTTCAGAATTAATTATCGCCTTGACACTGGTTGTGTTTTTTATTACTATGTTTCATGACCTCTTAATACATTTAGCCTTCTTCTCTACGTGCACTTTGAGGTTGATATTTTATTTTCTCAATGATTCATTCTGAGCAGTAAGCGTTTTGATTCAGGCCTGAAGAAGAGGGATATCGGTGTAATACCTCTCGATCAAATGGAAACAAACATCACATTGTGTAGGAGGAATGACAGGTCTATGGATTGCACAATCAAACATGGGTTTATCCACCTTACCTGCTATTTTATTTTGATCGTTCCTAATACCAGAGAACCCCTCCTTACCTTTGAGGCACGGTGGAAAATTTGTCACAAAGTCATAAGGTTCAGTAGGAACAACAACTTTATTCATGTAACCTTGACAATATGGATCTTCCGAAACTAGAAAATCTTTTATTTTAGGATCTGAGTCCTCATCGACCTCAATCAGACCGATCAAGCTCATATGAACATCATTTCGGTTGCTTAATTTCCTTGAAATTAGATGACCTGCCTTTTTGTTCTTGAATCCTAAGTCTATGCAGTTCTCTTTCATTGCTTTACAAGGTTCCTTGACATCTGTATTCACAATAACGATTGGGCTAGCATCAATCTTAGGCATAAGAGGTTTAATTACCCCCAATTCAACAGTCTCTTGCTCAAGAAATTCTGTATATGAAGGCTTATTTGTCATTTCTTCCTCTAGAGGGCTTATGTTAAGAGAGGTTGGTCCATTGATTGAAATACCAAGATGGATTTCAATTAGTGACTCATCTAAGTTAGGTTTTATTGTAGGAATAGTCCGAGAAAAATCGTTCTGTATCAAAAAAATTATCCCAATAGTCGCCCATGGTCGACAACTGATGAATCAACAAAATCATAATCAATCTGTGATGGAACAAACTTGAATCAACACTCTATCTCTTATATCTTTTGGAAATTTTATAGAGACTTCGCAACAAATAAAATGGCATGTATAATTCAAAACCAATGAAATGCATGAGTAAGAGGATGTGGTAGAGGAAGACAAATCCATATCTCCCTTCACAGGTCACAAATTGTTTAAGAATCAACAACAAGCTATGCCACCTAGGTTTAACCAGGGAAATGGAAATACCTTTTTCACAACAGTTGACCTTCGGGATGTCATAAACATGCTCCAAGGTAATCCTTCAATTCAGGAATTTTTGAACCATTTTTCACCCTTCGATGGAAGCCCTATTGCTTGAATTACAAACCTGTCAATTAACTCTAACTGTGTGTCCCCAATTTTTTCTCTGCAACCATCGAAGGTCTGTGAAAAAGCCTGCGCCACCTGAAGGTTGTAGCCTTCAAATATTTTCAGGAAAACATCCTAGCCTTGGATTTTTAAGTCCTCAATCACATCGTCGTGATAGAGTAAATCCTGGCACCCATTTGGTTCCAAGCGAACGACAGGAGCCATGACAAATGTAACCAGAATGTAACATGAATAAATCAAAATAGTTTTAGGTTCGAATGGTAGGAGAAACAAGAACAAATCTAAATGGATAGTGGAGAAATGACCATAACAAATCCTCTATGTTATCATAGCACAGGTAGTGGGAGTAAACACCAAGGGTTTGATCGTGAATGCTTTACCATTCCTTGTAATGAGAGCCATACATACATAGTACCGAAACCCTATGTATGCAATGAATGGCTCATTAATACGTTAAGCCAACAAGGTGAGGTAAGGATGCGAGTAAAAGAGGAATGTATTCATTTGAATGTCTATTGATATAACCATTAAATTCACAACAATACTAACCAATGTATCAAAGGATCTTAATGAATTGAATACAAACTATCGAACCATATTAAAACACAAAGCATCAAAAATAGGTTATTCAATCATTAGATTTGGATTTCATATAAGTATGGTGCTCTTTTAAAAGGATGCATTCTAAGGCATATATATTATAACACCAAGCTAAATTTTGTGTTTGATTCATGCTTTGAGTCATGAATCAAACATAAAACAAAAACAAAAGTGCAATAATAAAAATTAATGAAGATACATGCTAATCCAGTAATCATCTCAAATTTTTTAAAAATGTTCACAAGATTAAGGTGGCGGCGACCATAGAAAAAATGTAGTTTCTTCATGTTAAAAATCAAACATGTGGGGATACCAACAAGGTCCTCGCTACCCAACAACCTAGAGCATTGGAAATTTTTTTATAGCGAAAGCCAAATCATGTGTTTTCCCTAAAATGAAGGTGAATTCTCTGAGGCCCAGATAAATCTATTAGCGAAAGAGGCAAATATTGAGATAATTGATATAGTTGACGGACCCCTACCCCAGGGAATCATCCCCTTATAATTTTTTTTTGATTGGAATGACATGTATAAGGGGAATCCCTCAAGCAAAACTGATGATGAGATAATCGAATTCAACATTGGGTCCGAGGAATCCCCAAAGATGATCAAGTTTGGAAAAGGAACAACAACTGATGAAAGGGAGAAGTTGATTTCCCTTGTAAGAGAATTCAAGGATGTATTTTCTTGGTCTTACGAAGATATGAAGGATTATCGAGAAGACGTCATACAACACATTATTCCCCTTATAGATGGAGAAAAACCATTCAGACAAAAACTCAGGCATATGAACCCAAAGGTTTCCGCATAGGTGAAAAAGGAGTTATAAAAGATGGTTTAGGAAGGAATAATTGAGCCCATCAGGTATTCATCATGGGTTTCTAACTGAGTCATTGTAAGGAAAAAGACTGGAAAAATTATGATATGTGTAGACTTCACTAATTTAAACCAGGCTTTGCTCAAGGACAATTATCCTATCTCAAACATGGAGTATATTTTGTAAAGGGTTGCTAGAGAAGAAATGATGTCCATGTTTGATGGTTTCTCAACATATAATAAAGTGCTAGTAAAGAAGGATAACCAACTAAAAACTGCTTTCACCACCCATTGGGGAACCTATAAGTATTTAAGAATTCCGTTTGGGTTAACCAATGCAAACACTACCTTTCAACGAGACATGGACTATGCCTTTAGGGATATGATATAAAATCTTATAGATATTTATTAGGATGATATAAATACCATCTCCAAAAAAATGGAACAACACATCCAACACTTGAGAACTATTTTCCAGAGATGTAGGGAGTATGAAATTTCTCTCAACCCTAAGAAACAAATATTTGGTATTGACAAAGGTAAGTTCCTGGGTCATATCATTTCTAAATACGAAATCACAATAGACCCTTCTAGGGTTGAAGACATCAAGAAAATCCATCTCCCTAAAGACAAGAAATCCCTGTAATATTTCTTTGGGCAGATTAACTTTGTGAGGATATTCATTCCAAAGATTGTTGAGATTGTTAAGCCCCATAACACATTGTTAAAGAAGGATCCCCATTTCAAATTGGAATATGAGGGTAAGCTATCCTTCCAGTGCATCAAGGAAGCAATAATTGTTGCACCAGTCTTGGTCAGTCCAGATTTCAGTAAAGAATTCATCATATTTTCTTTCACCTCAAAGGACACTATTGCAGGAGTTCTATTACAAAAGAATGATCAAGGAGATGAGAAACTGATCACTTTCATGAGAAAAAATCTAAGAGAATCAGAATTGAATTACACCATTGCAAAAAAACAAGCTTATGATTTGGTCAACTCTCTCAAAAAATTTTGAACTTATGTAGGGTACAACAAGATCAAAGCCTTCGTCCCCTACCCCGTTGTAAAGGAAATTTTATCACAACAAGATTTCCTAGGATCAAGAGGAAAGTGGGTTTCATAAATACAAGAATATGATTTGGAGATCAAAATAACCAAGATAATAAAAGGGCAAGGGATGGCCAAAATGATGATAGAAAGAAATCAAGAGGCCATCGAGGTAGGAGAAAATGAGAAAATCAATTTTATCACAAGTGAGATCGAGAACAATGAGTGGTACTCAAATGTCATTTATTACCTGAAGAACCTCACTTTACCTAATAATTTAGTAGAACATAAAAGGAGAGCCATGATACTTAAAACCATGAAGTATTTCCTAACATAAAACAATCTCGAGTGGAGGAACCCTGGTGGGGTAATCCTCGGGTGTGTGAGTAAAGAAGAATCTGACAAGTTAATGGTCGAAATTGATTTAGGGAATTATGGTGGAAATTTTTCATCACGCACCATTGCCCATAATATTTTAATGGAATTATACTATTGGCATACTATTTTCTCCAATACCCATCGATATGTCAAATCTTGTCAATCATGCCAATATTTTACCGGCAAGCAACACCTTCGTTCCCTTCCCATTAAGCCAATCATTGTAGAAGCACCCTTTCAACAATGGAGATTGGATTTCATTGGTGATTTCAAGGAAAAATCTAGTAATGGGTACTGATGGATTTTGACCACCGTTGATTACTTCACTAGATGGGTGGAAGTTGTCCCAACAAAGAAAGCAAAAAAAGAGGTTGTGATGAAGTTCCTCGAGGAAATGATTATTACTAGATTCGGTGTTACCGCTAAGATAACCACCAATAATGCCAAATATTTTAGCTCAATGGTTCTCAATGAGTTTTTATTTAAGTACGAGGTTGTTTTATCATACTCCTCAAACTATTACCCTCAAGAAAATGGGTTAGTAGAATCCAACAACAAGAACATCATGAACATTGTAAAGAGGATCATTGGGGAAAACAAGAATATTTGGGACAACAAAATTAAGTATGCCTTGTGGGAAGATTGCATGACTACCAAGACCTCCACTGAAAAAAACCATTTTGAGTTGGTGTATGGGTTAGAAGCTCACTTTCCTATAAATCTCCAATTTCTAGCATTACAGGTCACCCAAGAATTTGTTACATACAAAGAAGCATTACAAGGGCGAATTGATCAACTCATGGAATTGGATGAAACTTTAAGAATGGCCTTTGATCAAATGAAAAAGAATCAAGAAAATGTGAAAGGAACCTTTGATCGGAAGGCGAGGAAAAGAGAGTTCAAAGAAGGGGACCAGGTCCTAATGTGGGACAAGACGAGAGAAAAAACTGGGATGCATCAAAAGTTTGATAGTCTTTGGTTGGGGCCATACAAAATAGAGGAAATATCTAGGAAAAACTCTTTTTACTTATCCAATAGAAAAGGGGGGAGAATTCCATTACCAATAAATGGATCTCACCTCAAACATTATTTCCAAGTGTTGTGTCCTTTTTGTCACTTCAATGAGGAAAATAAGGGCACCTTCAAGTCTAGTTGGGCCTACTAGACATGACAGAGGTTAGTGTATGAATCAAATAACTCAATCACTTGAAATAAACAAACAACTAAGATAATGACAACTAAAGAAACAAAACTAAAATGCATAAGGAAATTAGAACCAAAATCAATCAAATAATTGACCAATATTCATGCCACCAATGGAGAAATTATATTAGTGGGAAAACACCAAAGAAAAAGGGGGACTTATGGATCCCCTCTTCCTCCAAGGGAGGGTTCTTGAGTCCCCTATGTGAGATCTCTTCTTACAAATGGAAAACTAGAAACTAAATGGTGAAGAAATGCAAGCTTATTCCCTCAAGAGGTGAGGTGAATAGCTTAATGAGATGATGCTAGTATGCTCGAAGAAGGAAAGAGGTTCCTTGTAGGAGAATAGAGGCAGCATAACAATACAATGAGATTCTTGAATTCATAGTGCACCCATGGCCTCTTTTTATAGCAAATCTTTGAGGCATTTTCCAACTGGTCTTTAGTGTGAACAAGGAGCCCTTTAGGGCACCCTTAGGTCTTTGACCACCCCCCCACTTGGATTCAGCTTGGATTTGAGGGTCAAATCGACTTGGGAGATGAACTAGAAGTGGGAAAGGGGCTAACAAGAACCATAAATGTGGCGTTCACAAGAGTGCGTGGATTTTATCGTACACAGTCGCGCATCGGGCGCATGTGTGTTCTTTTGGCTTCTTTGGCCTACGCACGTGCGTGCATTTTCTATAGTGTTTCTTTGCATGTCAATTTAATAACTAGTTTTATAGTTTTTGTGCCCTTTAGAAATGCATTTTTGGGGCTATGAATGGACTAATAGGTGTTTGGAGATGCTGGATTCCTGTGACCATTTGCGGATGAAATTTCAGTGATAACAGATGCCCTTTGATGTGTGAGGTTAGGAGCATATGTATAGCCAAAATACATCAATGTTTCTTCTAATGAGAGTATCGTTTGTAAGAAAGAGTACTGAGAGGATCTGCAAGAGTGACCCGTTGGAGGGAGAGGGGAAAATATGGGACCGAACCTTTCTCTAGGTATGAAAATAAAGTCTGTATACAAATGAGGCAGGCATTCCCCATGCTCATGTTATGTAACTCAAATATGTGAGACAGAAACTGAAGCTATATGTTGATGTAGATAAATGCAATGCCCTCCGAGGTGGTTTGATAATGGAAGAGGAAAATTATTATGGTGGATATAATCTGAACAGAGACAAGGATACTTGTAAGAAGTGTCTATGACTCATAGGCATTGATGGCCTCGCAAATTCATAGGTCTTCGATGAGTAAAAAAAAAACTGCAATAGTCGCATAGTAAGACCCACTGTAACATGAGAGTGTGTTGACGTCCAATTCTATGGGGGTCAATGACAACAAAGAGAAATGATGGTTCTCTATGTACCATCCGAGACTCCTCATTGTAAAGGTAATGAGAGTCAAGATACTGTCACCCTTATGGAAGTTGTGTTGATGTCGAAAGAAAAGGAGACATGACTCAAAGAAGCAAAGAGCTTCATGAAATCCACTGGATGAGATCAGGAACTGATGAGGTACATGGACTAAGTCAAGATGCAGTGAGACTCAAGACTTCCCATGGTTGGGGATATATGTGAAGAGTCAGTGGAAACAACTATGAAACTGGATCTAGTGTCAGGGGGATGACTAGATGTGGGTTAAATTATGCCAGAGGCATGACAAAGTGGAGAAACTAAGAGGTTTGGGGTATATGGACTGTGGGATACTTGTGGTTTATGGATGATGTCAACAAGAGTAGAAGGTAATGATTGCCCCAAACAAAGGAATGTTAAGCCATAATATTGTCTCATTAAACTTAATTGGGGCATATTAGATTAGTAATTTTATTTTATTTATGTCGGATTTAGGCCATTAGTTGTAATTATATGTCCTAGTCTCCTATATATACCAAGGAGACATTTTTATTTTGAATCATCTTGTACTTGAACATTTAAGTGGGGTAAAAGGAGGTTTCCCCCTCAAAGAGGCTTATTATATAAAATTATCTCTTTTTCAAGGCATTGAGTACTTTTCCTGAGGTTTTTCTATGCTATATTGATGTTTGGTTCTTAACATATGGTAGCAGAGCTCAAGGTATTGGGGTTTCACTGCTACATATGAGACAACGTGGAATTTTCGCTATAACTTGTTTTATACAATGTTTCAGAAGGAATGGATTGGAGGATATTTAGCAGACAGATCAAGGTACGTTGGGTTCAAAATTCATCTCCTGAGGCCTTATAATTTTGGAGATACAACTTGTACAAGACATGGTTCTGGAATCATCCTGAAATGAGTCATTGCGGATTTTTTTCTATAATTTTTTTTTTGTAACGTTTCAGACCTTTAAATTCGAAGGAAATTTATAGAAATTAGTAAGGTATCTGTGGTAAAAATTTCAACTTCCAGGTCATCTTAAATTTGTAGATACACCTCGTGTAAGATAGGGTATCTGACTAGTCCTATTGACTAGTCTCAAGAAGGTGTTCCAGGTAAAATGATCATAACTTCTTTTTAGATTATACAAATTGAGTGGGACTATTTTCATTGGATCATGAACAGTCTGTAGTATTTTGGATGTGAGTTTCAGAATTTGATATCAATCAGTTTGTGCGGGGAATTCTATACAAGTGAGATCTCCTCGAAAGGAAAAAAATCGGCAAGTTGTGAGGAAGTTACCATAAATTCCACTTGGCACATCCAATTTTGATCAGACCTGTGGCATTGCAGAGAAGAAATATCAGAGAACTGCCTAAAAGAAAGTTTCATACCCAAAAGGGTTGAAACTTGGGAGATAGAATAGAATAAATATTCTTTAGTAGAACTGCCTCAAAATCAAGATTCAAAAGTGATACTTGGCCAACATGCCACTGAAAAAGGGACCTTCTACACCAAATAAGCCTCCATAAAATCCTAATTGGACTCTTGATGAAGGTGAAGAAATGCATAGGGACATAAATGAAATACAAAAGAAGATGGATTCAATGGAAGTTAAGTTCATGGATTCAATAGAAGCTAAGTTGGATACTAAGATGGATTCAATGGAAGCTAAGTTGGATACTAAGATAGATGGTTTAAAAGGGGAGATCATGGAAGTATTGAAAAATTTCATAACAGAGAAGACACCTGAAAGTGAAAATGC
>ML783577.1:315750-343241 GCA_009831015.1 Picea engelmannii | reverse complement strand
CATCTTGTACTTGAACATTTAAGTGGGGTAAAAGGAGGTTTCCCCCTCGAAGAGGCTTATTATCTGAAATTATCTCTTTTTCAAGGCGTTGAGTACTTTTCCTAAGGTTTTTCTATGCTATATTGATGTTTGGTTCTTAACAGGGCGTCATGGGTTGCTTTGCCGGAAAAAATAAGGTTGCCAAGGGTGATAAAAAGCTATGTAAATCCTGGAAACAAAGGCTTTGTACAATTACCAAATGAATAAAGAATAATTTGGGATAATTGTGTAGATATAGAAACAGGTGCCCTAGTGCAAGATGGCTTGGCCTGGGAGGGCAAAAGTTGTGTGGAGAACTGGTGGAGGGTGGGGGGCCCATGGGTAGGTTTCTATATGAGGTAAATGAATGGAGGGAAATATGCAGATGAGAAAACTGATTGTGGATGAAGTGGAGGGTTTATGATACTGTGGGGGTGCATTCAAAGGAGAACCATGGGGAGATATCTTGGGAGTCCATTGGGAAAGCTAGCATAATGAGGAGAAGGAGTATGTGGGTGATTCTCGAACATGCATAAGACTATCGAGACTCCCATACCTAAGGGGTTAAAGTAGAATGAGTGTGAAAGCGCTAAAGGGGACTATGAATGGGACAACTCATGTAGGCGAGAGTGCTACCAGGTGACAGTACTGAAAGGAAATGGAGGTGATATTACTGTAGATCCAGATGTGGGGATCCTATAGGCCAATGTCGGGGGGTGTGACTGAGATATGCAATTGATATTCAGAGGGAATGATTACACGCCATTGTAGATCATATACCTGAAGGGGCTATGTTGGTTTGTGATTATCGCGTACTTGCACACATGAAAATCGAATACTCGATGTGAACAATATCTAAAGATAAAGAACATATAATAGTTATTTGATAATTTTGAACATGAGCATGCGTACCTGGGTGTGATGTGAGGAAAATGCTCCCTAGGGCCAAGGATGGGTGATGACCTAGGGAATGTGATTGTGTAGATGTCGGGATCCTGATCTCGTGGCTGAAGATGGATCGAAAAATAGATGCTCTAATATCCTATAATTGAGCATGGAAGTTTGGAAAAAGTAACTATATATAGTTGTGGGGCCCACAATTCCATCTCATTTGTACCTACTGCCATAGTGAGTTGACAAGAGGTTTTTAGAGGAGATTTGGAGATTCTGGGAGTTCGAGCTTGCCGATCCAAGATTTGCGAGAGCCAGTTTAGTGGTCTCATCCTCCTGCATAGTAGTTAGGGTTTCTTTTCTAGGAAGGGTTGTACAGATGGTCGTACAATGGGTTTTTGCAAAGGTAGGCCCCCAAGTGCGCGGGCGATCAAAGGATACCCACGCTTAGGCATGCAGATATGTTGAATATAGCCATGCATGGGGGTGCATGAGTGAGGAAAACATGTGCACATTGGATGTGCACCTGTTCGAGGTACAACTGCACACTATGCACAACTTTTTCACACACAATTGCACACTAGTGTGAAACTCTGTAGTGAACAGGTGCACATGAATGCGCGCCTGTGGGTATGACAGATGCACATTGATGCACATCTATTTCTTCGATAGTTTCACATTGATGCGCAACTATGTGAAGAACATGCACACATATGTGCGTGCCTGTGGGGGTGACAACCATGCACATTAGGCAAAGATGGGGGTTTTGAAAAACTTGTATTTTTTTAAGTTTTTGAAGGATAATGATGGTTGATCGAGTGTTGTTTGTGTGAATGCATGGGATCACCATAGTATGTCAGTCCACTGGAGAGAGAGGGACTAGGAGCGCCTCATGGAGGCGGTGAGAGATGAGCCAGACATCCAAAGACTTTTGAGAGCCTATGGTTTGCTGAAGTTATTCAACTGCCCACTGATACGGGTGCAGGAGTACCTGTTGCAGTATTTAATCTCAATGTGGAACATTGATCTGCAATTTTTCATTGTGTAGGGAGAGCAGTTGAAATTCTCTACGAGGGAGGATGTCTATTTATTAATGAGGCTCTGTTTTTGGGAAATGGCCCTACCTGCTAATGCCTAGTTGCTAATGGGTGTCCACTTGGCAAAAGTGGCATGGAGGTATTGTTCGAGACTGAACATTATGTCAAGTTTAGTTTTCCGTATCGAGGCAATGGATGATTTGTTACATCAATGCATCACGACTATGATTATGAGGATCTACGGGTCCTTGGCGATGCAATAGATCAGTGGTGGTCAACTAGTCATCATGCAAAGAGCGTTGGATGGGGACTTCTTTACTTGGGGGTTGTTGCTGCACACCAAGATGATTGGGTAGGTGATTTTTCCTTTAGATCAATCTTGGTGGCATGGTTTTTGGAGAGGGTGTCCATGTTATGCCCTAGGGTGTTTCTGTCAATAGCTGAGGCACGAGAGCCACGATTGGTGCGGTGGGAATCAAGTTTTGTGCAACATGGAGGTGAGGAGGGTGGACATTATTTTACAACTACCTTACCATGTGTGTGGCGCTAGATGCCACATATTATACTGTGGTACCCATATGGTGGGATGGACTACCACTAGGACCCAGATATGGTGTTGCCTCCTGGGGAGGCTTGGGACTAGAGAGGTATGTTGGTGTACTTTATGTTTTGTGATTTTGATAGTCTAACATATGTATATATTATGGATGGATGTTGATTCTATCATTTGGTTGTGTTTTTTCATATGTGGGGTCATGAGGTCGAGAGGCAGAGGTGGTGGCAGAGCCGGCTCGTTAGGGGCCAGTGAGACCACTGCAGGTGGGAGAGTGACATCGGAGGGATGAGGCTCATGTGAGGCCAACAGATGATGTGAGAGCTAACAAGAGGTGTATATTTGATGACCATGGTGTAGGGATATGACATGCTCCTATGGTAGAGGTCGACGGGGTGTTAGAGGACTTCCCCTGCCAGTTGAAGGTTGTGCTACAGGGAGTGCCTGAGGGAATGTGGACTCAAATCCAGGACGAGGGAGTCTTGGACCAGTGCGTGGGTCTTCCAATAGAGTTTAAACCTTGATACACATAGAAGCTGTAGCGGGGGCATCTATGAATGGGTTGCTTCCCTCGGGACCTAGAGGACCCCCAGCTGGTGGGGCACCTCCTCTAGATAAAGGACTTGGTGGTGCTGCTCTAGAGGCACCATGAGTGCTTGATGTATATTTTTTTGTATTTATATAGGTTTTCATGCCCATGGTATAGGGTAGTGTGACACCTATTTTGTGCTCATAGGGGTGAGGGGGGTTCACTTGCCTATGGGATATGTATAGTTTGTACCATTTTGTAAACATTGATGATACAATGATCATTATATCTATATCTATCTATCTATCTATCTATCTATCTATCTATCTATCTATCTATCTATCTATATATATATATATATATATATATGTATATATATATATATATATATATATGGATAGGCATGGTTTATGATCTTCATAATGCTCACATGTGATGGTGTTTTTGTGATGCTTTTTAT
Organism: Picea engelmannii; assembly: GCA_009831015.1. NCBI lineage: Eukaryota > Viridiplantae > Streptophyta > Pinopsida > Pinales > Pinaceae > Picea > Picea engelmannii. The sequence continues at coordinate 339,753 of ML783577.1, read as the reverse complement.
GATGCCTAATCTATATGTTGTGACCGACTTTTGATGTTTTTATGTATGTGTGATGATGTCTTGACGTGATATATGCCAATCTAACACTAGGTTAGCTATATTATCTGCTATTTGATTGAATTTTTCTAGAATATGTGTAAATGTGATTGAATCAAAATGTCGAGATAAGATTCTAACTTGCAGGTATTTGCGGAATAGGCAATGATCACATACACGGTACACATTGTTGAGATGTAGGACGACAAGATGGGAATCTAATAAGACACTAAGGTGATGAATATGGTGGTGATTAGCCTTGACAAGGAGGCCAATGATGACTGTGTATTCTATTTGGTTGTTGGCTGTTGAGCCCAAACATATGTTGTTGGAGTGGAGCAGTTCATGTGACGGGGTATAGAGGGCCCAAGTGGCTGAAGAGAGATTTTGTGTCCATCGGCTAGCTCCGCCAATGTAACCGATGTGGTAGGCCGATGGAGGAGACATCTTTCAATAACAAAAATGGTAGATCAGACATAAGGCATGGAGGGAAAAAAAAAAACTAAAAACTCTACAAATGTGTAAAAAAAAGGAAAAAGCCTAGTGTAGAATGACTACGCTCAGACATAAAATTTATTTAAGTACAACCCGTTGATGGGTTCTTTGAGAGGGTAGCCTTCTGGAGAGGCTAGGATGTATGTGCCTTTAGTGAGGTAGTGTTGGATGATGTAGGGTCCATTCCATAATGAATCAAATTTTGGATGACCGAAAGTATCATGAGCGATATCGTAGGCTAGGATGAGATCTCCTTCATTAAATGAGCGAAGGTTGACATGGCAGTCAAATGTGGCCTTCAAATATTTTTTATTTTCCTCGTTGTTCTGTAATGAAGATCGATGGTCTTCATCCAACGACTCTAAGTTCAGCAAGCGCTGCTCCATTGGAGCAGTGTCAAGTAATAGCTCGATAGAGGTTCACAATGTGGGAGTTTCACACTCAATGGGGAGAGTGGAATCGACCTCATGGACGAGATGAAAAGGTGTAAAACCAGTGGAAGTTTTAACTGCTGTGCGATAATCACATAGTGCTGAAAACAACATATGATGCCAGTTGGTCTTATGTTTGTTAACAGTGCACTGCAACATGGTTTTGAGGACTTTGTTAAAAACATCGACCTATCCATTGGAATGAGGGTAGTATGGGGAGGAAAACTCATGGGAGAAGCCTAACCTTGAGGAGAGTTTGATGAATATCTAATTCTCAAAGTGTTTACTGTGATTAGAGACTAACTATAGTGGGACTCTGAAGTGGGTAATGACGTGGTTGAATAAAAATGCGATGTTGTGTTAGTGGTGTTGTTGAAGGTAGGCATTTCTTTGACCCATTTGGTAAAGTAATCGACTGCCATGATGATGTAGTGTCCATTTCTATATGGAGGGTTTTAGATCATGAATTCGATGCCCCATTTGCAGAAGGGACTGGCAGTGATGACTGGATGTAAAAGAGCAGGTGGCGCTCATGCTTTATTTGCATAAATCTGGCATTTGTCATTGTTACAAATTATTTTTATCATACCTATGACTGTTAATGATGTAAACCTATCTATTACCTTTAGAGGGGTCAGTGGCCTAAGTTCCTGAAGAAAGAAGGGAGAAGAACTTTTCCTGAGAAAAGAAGTTACATTTCCCTTTGTAAAAACCCTATTAAAGAGGATTTTCTCATGCTGCAGTATAGCTACGGTGCGAAAATGCCTGATTTTCGTAGGTTGCACCATAGATAGGTTTCAAAGCGTTCGAATGTTGCTATATAGGCAGGGTGAAAAAATGCTCATACGTGGGAAAAATGAGCATCTTCTCGATGATTCTAGAAGGAGAAGCTTCCATGGTGAGGTGGCATCCGAATGGTTTGGATCTTACTCGCTTTCATGATTTAGTGGGATCATCCTAACCTCCTCACCTTATGGAGAAAGTTATCTTTTTAGCTTTCGATTTTAGAGCTTGGATTGGATTGAGCTTTGGAGATTGTTATCTTGGCTAGATGAGCCATTTTGTCAAGATGGATTTTGAATATTATCAGGTCTATGCTCTTAGAATTCTTGCAGTGGAAGTGTGTGGGGAATGAAGGACAGTTGGAAGTGACCTTACGACATCAAGGCAATGGTTGTAATCTCTCTTTCACATTTAATATGATATAGTAATATGATTCTTTCCTATAAAGCTTGTTGTGTTTTATTGTATGATTCCTTGATCACATACATAGGTTTATATTGAGTTTATGCTATTACTATCACTTTGTTTGGTTGTGTTCTTTTGCAGGTTCATCATTGTATGAGCGTTGGAATGGAGCTAGGATGGTGATGGTGAGAGGAAGTGATGTTTAAATGGTATGTCACCTATCCCTCTTTAGTTAGTAAATTCAATATCTAAAACTTAAGGAAAGCGTCATGTTCTGGTGTGTTTTGTTCTAGATCTAGGTGGATCTAGGGAGATCATTTAGTGTTTGCACCTACCGATTTATCCCATAACAAAATTGGAAACTCCACTGGGGAACAGATTATTTCCTAGTTAGTCTAGTTTCCATTGCTTTGATTGCTTGTTTTCTGGTCTCTGAGTTTGTGGGAGATCCATCCAGACTCTCTGGATTTGAAAGTTCACTTAGACTCTTTGTCCTCTTTCCAAATTCATTTTGATTATAGACATTCCCGCACTTCACCTGTATACAACCTGCGAAAACCCTTGATTTCCGCACCCTACTGTTTAATCCAGTGCAACCTTCTCGCACCCTACCTATGTCTAGACTACGAAAATGCCTAATTTTCGCATTGCACCTCACTACTAGGCTACAAACTTGTTTGTAAATTTTTTTTTGGATTGGGTCTTGTTATCTTTTGATGCCCAGTTTTTCTTTGATCAACTAAATTGAACTTTTGGAGCCTATATTGATCTGTTTACAGTTTGCTTGACATTCTTTGAGTTGATTTTAGCCATCTTTTCTTTTTTTGGTTTTGAAGGATTAGTCTCTTGCTTTGAGTGTATTTCAATTACAAAGCCTATGTTTTCTTTAGGATTGTTTAGGGAAAGATAAGATTTCTTCTGAATAGTTCGCTTTAAAAGAAAACTTTTAGTTTGGGTTTCTTTGTTTTAAGAAATTTCATTATTGCTTTTAGTGAAATTTTTGAAACAAAAAGATTTAATTTCTTTCTTTATATTAGATTGGGGGCATCCTTGCATTTGAAGTAGCGAAATTGCATGATTCTTGGAATTTTTTGGTCTTAAATTCATGAATTTTTTTGGAGCAAAATTGCGAAATTGCATGAATCGTGTATTGGTGTACAGTCTATTTTGCTCATTTCTTAAAGATATTGATATTGATCAGTTTTTTGAAAAATGTTGGGACATTGTGCGTCCGGGAATGATAAATGTTTTCTCCTTCTCATAGCATAACTCTCATCAAAATGAAAAGATTGCATCTTCATCTCTTTTCATAGCTTTCGAGTCGGTCAAAACATCATATTGTCCACACCACATTCCTTTTGAGTAACAACATCCTTAAAAATAAAGCGCGTATAAAAATTGATTAGACATTTTTATATTTTCTGGTAGCAAACCTACACTAGATTAGTTGTAGGGCTTTGGAATAGGTGTGAAAGATAACTTTCCAAAGATGCAAACAAACATATTATCTTGTGATAGGGAGAGTTAAATCCACTTACTACATTTTGTCCTCGGAAGCCCTTCTCACCCTGCTTTGTTGGTCTTGGTGTAGAGATTGCATGTATTTGGGGGTCACTTGAAGGTATACCCACAATTATGAGTGGAATCCTATCAAGTTGATTTCAGGATAGATGCCCTACCTTTGCATCAAGATGGTGATAGATCAACATGAGGTTGATGTTCTTGGGGGGGAGTGCTTACGACTGAAGCACTTGCTTCATTTGGGATTACCTGAGTGGAAAACAACCACACCGACAATCCAATAGTGAGACCTGGAATGCAAAGGCAAGGCATCTAGCCCAAAATTAGTTGATGGAATGATCAATTCGGTTCTCCCATCGGTCAGTCCGATTGATCAAGTGGTCAATTTGATCACGTCCTTGGTTGAACTAGTAGACCAAGTGGTCGATCCGATCACATCCTTAGTTGATACCACTCTCCTGTTAGAGAGTGAAACCCAAGCAGTTGATCCTTTTCCAAGCATCGATCCCATTCTCCCCTTGGAGAATGCAACCCAAGTGGTCGATATGATCTCGTCATTGGTCGATCCTACTCTCCCGCTCAAGAGTAAACCCGATACTACCCACATTTTTCTCGTTGATACATAATCTATCGTGCTAGGGGACATTCCTCCTTCTCTCATGGAACCTTCTCCAAGTAATGAGGCCATCTGTTTTGATTGGGGTGTGCTAATTGGACCTCATCTTACCTCTCACATTCCTTTCCAGATTACAGTACAGGTTTGTGGTCGAGATGTTCCTCAGAAACTGATAGATGAAGGTGTGTCCATTAGTATTTTGTCCTCTTTTGCTTGGAAAGCTTTGGGTTTTCCTTAGCTTGTGTCGGTTACATAGAATTTGTTAGCTTTTAACAGAAGAACCAATCAACCTTTAGGGACCCTTCCTCAATTTCCTATAACTTTGGGAGGGAAAACTATCTTTATTGACGTCATTGTAGTCCAAGACCCCTTGGATTTCTCTTTACTCCTTGGGCGAGATTATGTCTATGCCATGAAATCTATTGTGTCTACTCTTTTTCATGTGATATATTTCCCTCATGATGGGCGAGTTGTGATTGTTGATCAACTTTCATTCATTGACCCTACCTGGATTGCCTCCTTGAATGGTTCTTATATGCAGATGGTATCACCCCCACCATAGGTCAATTATGTGGTGTTGTCGCCCATGGATTCCACTTTTGATGAGTTAGATCCAGTAGTTGACATGGTGATATCTTTACTCTTGTCACGTCCCTTGACATGTGTCCCTTCCAGAGTGATTTTCTTCCATCTAGTGAAGATCTCTTGGAATCCATGACCGAGTTTTGTCCCTTGACATGGTGTTCTTCCAGAGAATTATTTTCTTGGAAGCCATGATCAAGAAGAGGTCCCGAGGATAGTTTTTGCATCTCTGAGGAAACCTCATTAAAAAATGAAATAGAGGTCTTTGAACATGGTTTTCTAATTTCAATATTGTTAAAAAATAAAACCACTCCCGAGGATAGTTTTTGCGTCTCTGAGGCAAACTCGTTAAAAAATGAAACAAAGGTCTTTGAGAATGGTTTTCTAATTTCAAGCTCATTAAAAAATGAAACCACTTATGAGGATAGTTTTTTTGTCTCTGTGGAAACCTTGTTAAAAAATGAAATAGAGATTATGAGCATAGTTCTTGTTTCTGTGTCAAGCTCATTAAAAAAAGAAATAGTTTTCCCCCTCTCTATTTGAGTCAAGTCCTTCGTCTAGAATTTGAAGTTTCATTTCATCCACCTGTGAATTTGGAAGAAACGAAGCTTGGAGGGAAATACTTTTAGCCTCTGGACTTCATGTTGAAGTAGAATCGCTAGTTTCTTAAGCTGGGGGCTAAGTACTGACCATGCGTTGGGAAGTCACAAGCATAGTTTTTACTTTGGTTCAAGCTTGTGTAAAAAAGAAAACACCTACCTAAAACATAGTTTCCTCTGGTTCAAGCTTGTGTAAAGATGAAACTAGGTCCAAGAATAGTTTTGATTAGTTTTAAGCTTGTGTAAAAAATAAATCTATCCCAAGCACAATTTTGTTTTGTTTTAAAGCTTGTGTAAAAATGAAAACAATCCCGATCTTAGTCTTTGATATTTCTCATGCTCGTAAATACATGAAAATAAGTTACCGATCTTAGTATTTTTTCTTTCTCATTCTAGTAAATCAATGATAATGTAGTTGAGGATACTTTTATCACTTTTTCAGACTCGTAAAGGTTATATGAAAAAGGAACCCTTTGGAATTCCCTTTAAGCTCTTTTTAGACTCTCTAAACATGAAAAGATTGTCGAGCGATCTTGTTATTTTCACGCTCGTTAAAGTATTTGAAGAAAACATCTGTTGAGAAATAGTTTATCTCTTTTTCAGTCTCATCAAGCTACTTTATGAAAAAGGAACTGAGAGAGTTCTCTTTAAGTGTTTTTCAGACTTTGTAAACATGAAAAACCCCTGAGTTTTCTTTCTTTGGAATCGTTAAACAAACATCGAAAGGCCCATATGGGACCAAACCACTCCTTCCTAGGGTTCGTTAAACATACTCTGAGGGACTCATCCAAAGGATGAGCTTACATTACAAGCATATGTTATCCTCCTCAAGCTTGTGTAAAAATAAAGAGGTACTCGCCATAAATGGTGGGGGAAAATTTGGGAAAGAAATGTGTCTAAACCTGTATTCCATGGAAGAGTCTCTTTTGAACATGAAACCCTTTCACTTGCCTTGTGTCTAGGTTGGAAAATACACTTGTCTCTTGATCATACTCCTTTATAAGATTACAAATCGGTCTTTGATCCTTGTTGTTGAGTCAGTGTTTCCAAGACAGTTGTCGTGTTGTTAATATGTTCAAAGAGAAGTTGAACCCAGAAAGCCTTCTATTGCATCGGCCATTTCTATAGACCTTAAAGACTTTTATTGCATCAACTATCCCTAAGTCAGTCCTAAGTTACTGGCCACTTTTATCTACTTCAAATCTTGTTGCCCGTTTTGCGTCATTGATGGGGGATACATTAAGGCCTTCCTGTGATGAGTCTTTTCCTATCGACTTCAACTCATTATCCAAGAATTAGACTTAGAAACTAATTGGTACCTTGGAACTTCCATGCCTCAATGGCAGGTTTCCTTGCTTTCGATAGTGGGTTTTCATTATTGATCCCTGATTGGGAGATTCCATCGAGTGTTTGACCTCAACTCATTGATGCACATTCGTTGGATTGTACTAGAGTACCTTGGGAGTCATTGACATTAATGGTGATTTCCCTCGCACTTGTTAACAATATTCCTTAATGACTGGTAATCAAGTGGTTTCTACCATGCTCAACTTCAACACATGTATTCGCATGGTTAGATTCGTACTATAAAGTGGTGGAGATGAAGACCCTGAATCTTTTCTGACAGATTCAGGTTGCATTGGAGTGTATTCAGTTTGTACTATTGCATAGATCCACATTGTATGTCTCATGGCTATGTTCAAATTTGAGTCTTTAACACATAGATCCATAGTGTATTTTTTGTTGGCTATGTTCATATTTGAGTCATACTGGCATGGATCCACAATGTATGTTTGGTGGCCATGACCTGTCTTACTTGACATGGATCTTCGCATGTCGACATTTATGCTCTGAGTCATTTGTATTCTGAGTATGGAAATACCTACCTCAGTGATGATATATTATTGTACTGTATTTCCTTGTTTGTTGGTAGGTTTCCGACCGACTGTTCCTTGTTCCCTACAAACACTTGACAAAGTATTTCAGCTATCACTCTGTTCTAACTTCATACATTGGGGGTCTCTCTGTTACACATTATTTTTGTCATACCTATGACTGTTAATTATGTAAACTATTTGTTTCCTTCAGAGGGGTCAGTGGCTTGAGTTCCTAAAGAAAGAAGGGAGAAGAAATTTTCTTAAGAAAAGAAGTTGCATTTCCCTTTGTAAGAACCCTATTAAAGAGGATTTTCGCATGCTGCACTATAGCTAGGGTGAGAAAATGCCTAATTTTTGTAGGCTGCACCATAGCTAGGTCGTGAAGTGTTCACATGTTTCTATATAGGTAGGGTGCAAAAATGCTCATACGTGGGAAAAACAAGCATCTTCTCGATGCTTCTAGAAGGAGAAGCTTCCATGGTGAGGTGGCATCCAAATGGTTTGGATCTTACTCGCTTTCATGATTTAGTGGGATCATCCTAACCTCCTCACCTTATCCTCTTCAACTTATAAAAGGAGAGGAGCTCTTATGGAGAAAGTTATCTTTTGAGCTTTTGATTTTGGATCTTGGATTGGATTGAGCTTTGGAGATTGTCAGCTTGGCTAGATGAGCCATTTTGTCAAGATAGATTGTGAATATTATCATATCTATTCTCTCATAATTCTTGGAGTGGAAGTGTGTGGGGAATGAAGGATAGTTGGAAGGGACCTTATGACATCAAGGCCATGGTTGTAATCTCTCTTTCACACTTAATATGATACAGTAATATGATTATTTCCTATAAAGCTTGTTGTGTTTTATTGTATGATTTCTTGATCACAAACATAGGTTTATATTGAGTTTATGCTATTACTATTGAAATAATGTAACTGCGAAGATCATTCTTATTATTATTGGATTAAATCCCCATTGTGGATTAATCATGTCATTATTATTATTATTGTTATTGGATTAATCCCCATTGTGGATTAATCATGTCGGTAATTGTGTAACGACCAAATCCCCTTTTGCGGATTGGTCATCGGACAATTATAAAAGGCAGAATAAGAAGTCGACCCCAATAGTTATTATTGAAAACCCATAATTAATTAAAGGTGGGTTTACCCACCTAGAGTGAGAGGTCAGCCCTGCCAGTGAAACCCTTTCACACATGCCAGTCTTATATATATAGGAGGCTAGCGCCTCACTTCTAACACACAACTCACTTACTAATTCTCTTATGAGGCAAGCTGCAATTACTAGTTGAAGAGAGGGAGAAGAGTGGCACATCTCTTGGAGAGGACTATTTGTATTGGTTTAAGTTATCTCTTGAACATTGAATAAGCTATTTATGATAAGGAAGTTTTTGTTGGGTTTTCTTCCCCTAGAGGGTTTCCCAGGATAAATGTTGTGTCTCTTGTGAATGTGTATTTCTCAGTGATCTTGTTCTTATGATGGTATTATATGTTGAAATGCAAAGAAGTATGATAATGGCATAAACATTAACATGGTATAAGAGCCAACCTGAAGGAAGCATATTTCACAAGAGGAAAAACGTCACTGTTACCGTACCCAAAAATTAGGGTTTTGCAAAAGTGAGTAGTTTTAGCACCCTAACCTCCTAGAAAGCTGTTGTTACCTATGATTTTGGTCATCATGATGATGTATTGATGATGGTGTACTTAGGATCTTCATAAGAACTTTCTCCTGAGAAAAGTTACTTTCTTCTCTTTCCAGAAATATCATTTTTGAAGGAGGTTCGCAGGCTGATAGTATATTTGCCTGCGAGAATGCATGATTCTCGCAGGCTACCTTAAGCCAGGGTGCAAGAAGTTTGCACTGTGTTGAACTGCTAGGGTGAAAACTCTTTCTAAAGAAAGGAAAAATATGAATTCTTGAAGCTTCTAGAAGGGAATCTTCTAGAAGGATGAGATGGCATTCGAATGGTTATCCTAGTACTAGATTTCCTGATATTTTGGGATCATTCTTATCCAAGTAACTAATTCATTATGTCCTATATATTGAGGGAATTCTCATGGAAAAGGTTAAGCAAGGTTAAGCCAGATTCATTGGAGAATTGGTGAAAGAATTGTGTGAAAGATTGAAGCTTGAAAAACAGGCTAGGAAACTCCAGCAAGGATATCATAAAGGTTTTGATCTTCTTCATGCAAGTGAGAAAGTGTGTGTGTCAGAGCCAAGGTCCATCGAAAGGAAGTTTGCAACATCAAGGCTCATGTTGTAATCTTTACTTTCCATTAATATGATACAGTAATATGTCCCTTTCCCATAAAGCTATTTCCACTTTATTGTATAATTCCTTGTTCATATACATAGATTGATTGTTGAATAGATTGTGCTTTCTTCACTTTGGTTGGTTTGTGTTTTCTTGGTCTTGGACGCATGAGAGCACTGGAGCGAAGCAGGAGCAACAAAGACCATAGGAAGCAATAATAAGGTATGTCATTTGTTCTTGCCTCCTATTTAATTTAATAGTCAAAATCTAGGGAAAGAGTCATGTTCTGTCTTGCTTTGTTCTAGATCCAGGTGGATCTAGGGAGATCGGTTAGTGTTCGCACTTACAGATTTATCCAATAACAGCTGCACCCTCCCCCAAGGATCATTTTTTCACTTAGGGCACACCTTTTCAGTGGCTATATCTCCCGAAAAGTGAAACCCTAGTTTCACAAAGTAACAGAAAACTAGAAAACCAGAGTACCAGAAGTACCAGAGTACCAGAAGTACTAGAAAACTAGAAGCACCAGTAAAAAAATCCGCAGATCAAGATTGAGGGGGTAAAATTTGGATTTTTGAAATTCTGACTGCACCAGCTAACTCACCTTAGCTCAACGCATCTATCCCCTGGATCAGAATTTAAAAATTTGAAGTTTGAAAAATTAGGGTTTCCTCATAAAACCCAAAGATGCAGTTGTAGTTGCAGCCATAGAACCAGTTGCAATCACCCTTGAAGTTTTCTCAAGAGTTGGAAATGATTACCACTGCTACCAAATGGAGTCACTACCTGCAAATGCTATCCGACGTATGTAGTTACATATGTTTAATGGTTAAACTCTAAAGAGTATTTGCAGAAGAAGTGATCTCTTGCCATAGATCCAGAAGGATCTCAAGATCCAACACATTCGGAGGAATGATGCAACCCAGGTGTGATTATTCTGATATACATCTATTTGTCATGACATTATCTTAATCAGTGTTGCATGTTGAAGCTATGATCAAATTATTAGAAGGATTAAAAGTTGATCATAGAGCTTATCCTCTAACCTAACCTTTTGTCAAGTTAGCGTATTGTCTTAGTACAGAAGATAGGTTGAAGAAATCACTCGTCACTTGAGTGAAGGAGACCTGGAATAAAAGCAAGCACTCACTCTTGAGGACAAGGCTCTAGGTTTGATTAATCAAGATTCAAAGGTACAAATGACAAGCTAATGACTTTAGTTGAGATAGCAATTGTCGTAAAGTATTATACTTGATAACATGTGAGAATACTTTGTTTGATATGACTAACACCTCCTCTAGGAGAAACCTCGTGTGTTAGTTCTAGGTTACCATGGAAGAATGTTTGGTCACAACACTATGAGAGTGTTGACCTCATTTCATATTGTATTCCTTACCTTTAATCTTTACTTCAGATAAATTATAAGTGATAGCTCTAAAGGAGATACTATGATGATTGTTCGTGCTATTTATTTATATTATCAAGAAGGATATTATTCTTGCTTGTTGTTTTGTTGACCTTGCTCCAGGTCACATGAGGAAGCTATAGCGAAGGTTGCAGAAGGAAACGTTCTAAAGGAGAGATCATAAATGAAGCAATCATCAGTGGAAAATAAGAAAGTGGGTCACTCATAAGCTGCCATGAACCAAGATATTGAAGAATCCACACGAACTCTAGAAGATTAGCTCACATCAACTACAAGGCGCTACCATACATATGCAAAGCGGTCATAGGTTTATCAGAACTCAAAGGTGACCATGAAGGCGTATGCAATTGATGTGCACAAGGGAAGAACATCAAGAACCCTTTTCCAAAGAGGGACAACAAAGCAGAAGGAGTATTGGAACTCATTCATTCAGATGTGTGTGGCCCAATGACATCATCCTCCATTAATGGGTATGTATACTATGTATCATTCATTAATGATTACTCTCGTAAAAGACCTAGATATATTTGAAGTGTTCAACAAGATCAAGGAATTCAAAGCCTTGATAGACAAACTTTTTGTAAGGAAGATTAAGATACTTAGGTCAAATAATAGAGGAGAATATACCTCAAAAGAATTCGTGAATATCTACAAAGATGTTGGGATCAAGATCTCCAACAGAATGGTGTAGCTGAATGGAAGAACAAAACGATGCGAGAAGTTGTGAAGATCGAGATCTTCCTATGTGCTTATGGGAAGAAGCAACAATGACAGTTGTTTATGTGTAGAACCGATTTCCCCATAGTGCACTTGGGCTCAAGACACCAGAAGAGATGTTCACCGGAAAGAAGCCAGAGGTAAGCCATCTCAAAATATTTGGTTGTCCAGTGTTTATTCGTATACCGAAAGAGAAAAGAAACAAGCTGGAACCCTTCAGAAAAGAAGGGAATATTTATGGGGTCTCCAAAGCCTTCAAAATCTACATACCAGGTCACCACCACATTGAGATCAGCAGGGACATGACCTTTGATGAAGAAGTAGCACTTAAGAAATCAAGAAGATGCCAGCTTGAAGATGTATATGAAGAGGAACCTGTAAATCCCAGGATGACAAAATCTGTGAGGGAAGTTCCCAGAGATGCTTCCCTTGATGAGGAGACTCCTGAAGATCATGATATAACAGAAGTTCAAGAACCTCCTCAAATGACCTTCTCCCATAAAAGAAAGCCTACTTGGGCAAGAGAGCTTATTCAAGATGGAGAGAAGTATGGTGTTACAGAAGGAACCATGTGATCCAGGTGGATATCGGTGGCCACTCACCTTTTCCAGTTGGCTCAAAACAACTTTCTAGCAATTTTGATAATTTACTATTTTTAGCAGTTTTTTGGATCCTGAACTTCTGGAGCCGTTTTGAGGCCCTAAACGACGTTTTTTGGGGTATGGTGCGGTTGCAAAATTTCATCATGAGATTTTGTGCAAATGTTGTATTCCTCGGATAGATCTTATCAATGGACTATCATACGCCTAAAATGGAGATCGTATGCAAAAGTTATGACCCCGGGAAGTTGATGTACTAACTTACCCAATCGGGGCCCACATGACTTTTGGCGCTTCATCTCCTAGGGTTAGGTTTTTGAATGTTTAGGGTTTTTGAAACTCCTGTTTATTGTAAAAAGGCCTTGAGAGCCTCATTGTAATCATTTTCTTGTGAATGAGCGTAGTCGTCACATCTCTTCTCAGAGATAAGCCGCACCATTCCAACAAGTTTGTTTTCTGTTGCATTTTACAGTTTCAGCTTATTTCCTTATTGAATAGAAAACCAGTTTTACTGTATCTTTGTTATTCTGTGTTAAGAATCTGGTAATAATCTATAGTCATTTCATTCTTCTCATAAAATCTAGATCACCATGAGACAGGTGAAAATACCAAAGCCCTTCTCTAGTTACATGGATTTGATGTGCAATTTACTTGATGAAGAACCCACATGCTTTGAAGAGGCCATCCAGAAGAAGGAATGGGTAGATTCCATGACAGAGGAATACCAATCCATAATGAAGAACGAAGTATGGGAAATAGTTCCCAGATCAAAGAATAAAGATGGGGTATCCTACATATGGCTCTTCAAAATAAAACATGCTGCTAATGGAAGTATTGAGAAGTATAAAGCAAGATTTGTTGCTCGTGGATTTTCCCAGAAGGAAGGCATTGACTATGAAGAGACATTCGCTCCTATGGCTAGATACACTTCGATAAGAACCATTGAAGCTCTTGCTGCCAAGATGAAATGGAAGTTTCACCAGATGGATGTGAAGACAAATTTCCTGAATGGTATTATTGAAGAGGAAGTGTATATAGAGCAACCCCAAGGATTTGAGGTTGAAGACAGGAAGTCTCACGTCTGCCGATTGAATAAAGCCTTATATAGATTGAAGCAATCTCCCAGATCTTGGTATGGCCGTATAAACAGTTTCTTGACGAGCTTGGGCTTTACCAAGAGTAAAGAAGACTCAGATATCTACTTCAAGACTGTGGATAATGAGCCAGTAATATTATTACGATATGTGGATGACTTATTCTTAACTGGAGAAGAACATCTCATCATTGAATGTAAATAGAGACTTGTCGCAGAATTTGAAATGAAAGACCTTGGTCTAATGCATTACTTATTAGGCCTTGAGGTATGGTAGAGTCCAGAGAGAATCTTCCTTAACCAAGGGAAGTGCATGGTCAAAATCTTAAAGAGATTTGACATGCTAGAATGCAAGTCCATGAATACTCCCATGGAAGCGAAGCTGAAGCTACTGTTCGATACTTCATCAGATTTGATAGATGCCACTCTATACAGATAGATTATTGGATCACTGATGTACTTGATGAACACCAGACCAGACCTCTATTTTGTAGTGAACACCTTGAGTCAGTTTCTGGTAGATCCTAGATGTGTTCACCTAGTGGTTGCAAAACATGTGATGAGGTACCTTAAAGGTACAGTGGATTATGGTCTCAACTATGATGGAGATCATGACTTCTCATTGAGTGGATATACTAATCCAGATTGGGCAGGAAGCATTGCTGACAGAAAAATCACTTTCGGATGTTGTTTCAGTTTGGGATTAACTATGATCTCATGGCAGAGTAGGAAGCAATCTAGGATTTCTCTCAGCACAATGGAAGCAGTGTACATTGCCGTAGGTTTTTCTATATGTGAAGCTACATGTCTTCGAAAGTTGCTGATAGGCCTATTTGATTTGGAGATGAGAGAAACCACGATTCTATGTGACAATCAAAGATGCATTAAAATGATAGAGAATCATGTGTTCCATGATAGGTCGAAGCACATAGAGATCTGCTATCATTTCATCTGCGATATGGTACAGAGAGGAGCCTTGAAGCTTCAGTACATTAGCACGGATGAACAGGTTGCTAAAGTGTTGACTAAGCCTCTATCTCATGTAAAGTTTGAACACTTTCGAGATAAGGTTGGTATTGTCCAAAAGGACCCTCCTTGAAAGGGGGAGTATATGTATTCCTTGCTTCTGACCTCGCTGTTAGACATAAAGAAAGATGAGTCATGCTTTTGACCTCGCTGTTAAACGTAAAGCATGACATTGTGTGATCCTTGCTTCTGACCTCGCTGTTAGACGTAAAGAAAGATGAGTCATGATTATGACCTCGATGTTAGAAATAAAATAAGATGAGTCATGCTTCTGACCTTATTGTTAGACGTAAAGTATGATGTCGTGTGATCCTTGCTTCTGACCTTGTTGTTAGACGTAAAACAAGATAAGTCATGCTTCTGACCTAGTTATTAGACATAAAGCATGCCGCCGCTGATTCCTTGCTTCTGACCTAGTTGTTAGACGTAAAGTAAGATGATTCCTTGCTTCTGACCTCATTGTTAGACGTAAAGCGAGATGTTGATGTGTTCCTTGCTTCTAACCTCATTGTTAGACGTAAAGCAAGATGAGTCATGCTTCTAACCTAGTTGTTAGACGTAAAGCATGACATCGTGATTCCTCGCTTCTGACCTAGTTGTTAAACGTAAAGAGAGATGATGATATTACTTGCTTCTAACCTAGTTGTTAGACGTAAAGCAAGATGTGACCGAGACTAAGTTACCAACTTAACCACTGTGACATTGAGCTAGTGTAGTACTGTGATGTGCCAGCCTAGTGCTCTGATGAGGTATCATTTTTATTGATACATATTTGATGCAGATGATGATAGCATTCTTTCGAGAATGATGATGTTGTTGATGAAGAAAACTTCCGATGACTCGTAAATATGCTAGCTAATGTTTCAAGATGATATTGGCAATAATGTCCTCTAGATGCCATTGATGATGCAGACCTCTCTAGCCTAATGCTGATGAAGAATACCCTTCTTGTTAAGGGGGAGTGTTGAAATAATGTAACTGTGAAGAGCATTCTTATTAGTATTGGATTAAATCCCCATTGCGGATTAATCATGTCACTATTATTATTATTGTTATTGGATTAATCCCCATTGTCGATTAATCATGTCGATAATTGTATAAGGACCAAATCCCCTTTTTCGGATTGGTCATCAGACAATTATAAAGGGAAGAATAAGAAGTCGGCCCCAACAATTATTATTGAAGACCCAGAATTAATTAAAGGTGGGCTTACCCACCCAGAGTGAGAGGTCGGCCCTGCCAGT
Source organism: Picea engelmannii (assembly GCA_009831015.1). Taxonomy (NCBI): domain Eukaryota; kingdom Viridiplantae; phylum Streptophyta; class Pinopsida; order Pinales; family Pinaceae; genus Picea; species Picea engelmannii. Next base: position 324,030 of record ML783577.1, on the reverse strand, counting down.
GAAACCCTTTAACACGTGCCATTCTTTTATATATAGGAGGCTAGCACCTCACTTCTAACACACAACTCACTTGCTCATTTTCTTATGAGGAAAGCCACAATTACTAGTTGAAGAGAGGGAGAAGAGTGGAACATCTCTTGGAGAGGACTATCTGTATTGGTTTGAGTTATCTCTTGAACATTGTATAAGCTATTTATGATACGGAAGTTTTTGCTGGGTTTTCTTCCCCTAGAGGGTTTCCTAGGATAAATGTTGTGTCTCTTGTGAATGTGTATTTCTCAGTGATCTTGTTCTTATGATGGTCTTATCTATTGAAATGAAAAGAACTATAATAATGGAATAAACATTAACAATTACTATCACTTTGGTTAGTTGCGTTCTTTTGCAGGTTCATCATTGTATGAGCATTGGAATGGAGCTAGGATGGTGATGGTGAGAGGAAGTGGCATTTAAATGGTATGTCACCTATCCCTCTTTAGTTAGTGAATTAAATATCTAAAACTTAAGGAAAGTGTCATGTTCTAGTGTGTTTTGTTCTAGATCTAGGTGGATCTAGGGAGATCTGTTAGTGTCCGCACCTACCGATTTATCCCATAACAGTCACATCACTTCACAACATGGATGCAGTCATGAAACAATGTGGGCTAGAAGTATCTGACTCGAATGATTTTCTAGGCTATGGACATCCCTGAGAGGTGGCCACCGCAAGCGTCTCTATGAAAATCATTCAAGACTTTGTCTGCCTTGTTGATGGTCAAACATTGACGGAGTATGGTGTCAACCCCATGTCGTTATAAAATTTCACCAATAAGGAGGTATCAAGGGGCTTGATGGTGGATGTGCCAACGATCATCCAATGAAATATGAGGCCCAAAATTCTGTGTCTAAAGGTATACGAGAAGGTCTCCATACCAAGGGTCATCTTATGGGATGTAGAAGAGGTGTTCGTCGGGAAAGTCCATATTGACGGGAGAACTTGTGGCATCTGAGGGAAATTCCATAATGAGTTCGGTGATAACAAGTGCTTTCTTTCTTTTGGGAGTTGCAAACTCTAGGTCATATTCCTGAAGGATGACAATCCATTAGGTAAATTTTCCATTAATTTCCTGACGACTAATCAAGTACTGCATGGGGTTGGAATTTGCCATGGCTTTGGTAGTGCAAAGCAAGATATAATGACACATTTTCTAGACTGTGAGGAAAAATGTGAGGGCGAGTTTCTCTTCATGATTTTTCTTTAGGGGTGGCCCTGAATGGTTTTTACTGATGTAGTAAATAACATGCTTGCGACCATCATCCCCTAGTTGGATGAGAATTCTTGCTACTGATACGACTGAGGCTGAAAAGTAGAGGATATAATTGCGATCATAGTCGGGTGGAATAATTAAAGGGGCATTGGAGAGTGTCTCTTTTAAATAATCAAAAGTATTTTGGGAATGTTCATCCCATATAAATGGGATATCATGATGAAATAAGTGAAGGAAACTATGCGCATGAGTGGCGTAATCTGAGACAAAGCGTCATAAAAAGTTAGTGTTGCCTTGTAGGCTTTGCAATTGGTGAAAATTATTGGGTGGTGGAATTTTTGTGATGGCTTGGACCTTGAGGGGGTCCACTGTGATGTCATGTTGGGAAACGATGAACCCAAGGAGGCATCCGATGGTGATGCAAAAGACACACCTAAGGGGATTGAAGCGGATATTGTATTGTCGACATCATTGAAAGACGATCCATAAGTCATCTAGATGTTGAGTGTGTTTCTTGGATCGAGCAGTGAGGTCATTGAAGTAAGAGAGAATGATGCAAGAAATATCATGGAAAACATAAGTCATGGCCTTTTGGAATGTCTCACCCACATTCTTGATTCCAAAAGGCATAACACAATATGAAAAATCACCCCATAGGGTGGTAAATGCGGTTTTATACTAATCCACTGGATGAATTTGGATTTGGTTGTAGCCAGAAAAACCATCCATGAAGGACAGAGCCTCATGGAAAACACATTCATTGATGATTTGGTCGATGAAAGGGGTAAGGAATTTTTCTTTGGGACAAGCATGGTTGAGATCGTGAAATACAGTGCAGACGCGAATAATGCCCTGTTCTTTGTTGATAGGGATAGGCTTGGAAACCCATGACGTATATGTGATGGGGTATATGAACCCTACAACGTGTAGTTTGTTAATTTCATCTTTGATAGTCGCTTCTTTGGATGGGTGAAGTGGGCGTTTCTTTTGAAATACAAGGGTGACATCTGGCCATGTGTCGATGTGATGTTCGATGATAGAAGGATCGAGGCCGAGAATCTCTATATATGACCAGGCAAAAATATCCTAGTATTCCTAAAAGAGATCTTTGTAAGCTATGAGTCCCTTAGGAGAGCATGTAATGCCAATGGTGATTTCTTCTATGATTCCTGGTTTGACAAAAAATTTCAATATTGATAGTGGGGAAAATATTGGGCATGTTTCCTTATTCAAAAGCATCGAGGGTAGGGATAGGGTTTTTGAACCAGTCTATATGCCCATATGGAATGAAATCCTTTGTTTCGATTGCGCATATGGAGGCTTGAATAGGAGGGGTAAATGATTCATGTGAGAGAAAGAGTGCTCGATGATGGAGAACATTCCATGTGCAATCGAGGGTAGTTAGTTCCTCTAGGATATCTTCGTTGCAGTGGAAAATGACAAAATACAGGGGATTTGGGGAAGTAACATTGGTGATAGTCACCATGTGATGGTCTTTAGTTGGTGAAGATGGAGAGGGGGTATCGTAAGGATGGTGTGATGACATTCTTGACATAAACCAGATGTTCATGCACTGTGGGTTGTAAACTATGGGCGGGGGTAAGATTTTCTAGGGGCAATGAACTGAAGAATTGGGGGGATATGGTGGAAAATCCTTTGAAAATCAATCAATGAACCATGGAGGAGTGGAAAGTGACTCAGGTTCAGGGGAGCATAGGGGGTTAGTATATGGAAAAGGAATAGGTGGAATTTCTTGTATCATAGGAAGTGGGGTGTTTGGATGATCTTTAATAAGGTCCATTTGAAGACTCCTGCATTCAATGATCGTAGGACACTGGTATGTGAAATGATCAAGAGAGTTAGAAAGAGAGAAAGGGAACCTCATCCATTCCTTGAAGGAGGTCATGATGTAATGGATGTTAGTGACATGGGTATTTGAGGATGTGGATGGAGGAGGGTCTTGCTAAAAGGTTTGGCGTACTATCATTAGTGTCTGCCAAAACTGAGGTAATGCAGGGTAGTGATGAGTGTAGTGGCCATATTTTGAACAAATGGCACATGAGAGTTTTATTCAAAACCCTTTAATGCCTTTAATAGGGGACATGGTTGTAGTACTAGGTGTGCTTGATGAAGCAATGAGCGATGTCTTTGCTCGGGGGAGTTGGAGCAAGTTGCATAACTCAGGGAGAGAGGGACATATATTTGTGGGGTGTCCTTCTTTTTCTCATAGTGCACATGGAGTTTGAACTCGGGGAGGAAGTGGAGTGGTGGGATCCTTCTTCTTCCATTTTCCCCTAGCTGTGGCAGGGGTGCTGGCAAATGGGGGTGAAGGTGGTGCGGTTAGGGTTAGTACTGGAATATGCATCGAGATTCCCTTTGTTTGGGGAGGGAGGGATGGTTGAGGAACCATCGTAGGTGGGTGGAGATACCATACCAGAATGACCAACACTGTGTTGGGAAGGGTAAGCATTGCAACTACCTGGAACACTTGTACTCCTGATGGGGGGTAGAATAAGGGGATTTGAGTGATGTCTTGGGGGATTGTTTCCCAAACCAGGATTTTCCCTTGGGGAAGGGTACAATTGGGGGTAAGTGGTGTCATAAGGTTCTTAGGTAATTCCCAAGGTAGGATTTTTTGAACTAATAGGACATTGAGGAGTGGAGAAGCCTCTGTGGGAGGAATGCTATCTCCAGTTTCAATTCCATTGGAAGATATGACAAAAACTTGTGTTGAGGGGTTTATGAGCAGTGGTGCTCCATGGTATGCCCCTAGCAAAGATGGATATTTGAAAATTTTGGGACCCATATCCATGAGTGGATAGGCATCGACAATGGTGGAGACAAGAGGTAAGATGTTTTTGATATTGGAGGAGTGTTTAGGATTGTAATGTGAAACTTGTTCAATGGTGATGATCTTCTCATTGTGGGGGAACATCATCGTTCAAAACACATAAGAGGCCATATATTTCATAGCGTACATGTAGCTACGCCCAAAAAAGATGTTGTAATCAAGCGGGGCATCAATAAACTCAATTTCAATTAGGATGGTTTTGCCTCCAAGTTCAATGGGAACATTTTGAAAGAGCCCTTCAGGAGAGGATGGTCATCCTTCATAAGCTATTAAAGTGATGCCATATAGGATTAGCTCAGGGGAGCCAAGTTCCTGCCATACAGTTTTGGAAATGATGCATGTGTATGCACCTTCATCAATGATACATCGATGAACGATGATGTTGTAAATTTTGATTTGTATCTGGAAAGATACCAAAGTGGGGAGATGGGGTTCCCCACAATCTAGATCAAATGTGATGAGTCTAGTATCAGTAGGGTTGACTGCCCCCAAGGAAGAAAGCAATGATTTCCTTTGAGTGGGAAAAGTTTGGAGGATCTCCAAGACTGACATGGCTACATGAAATTACGCTAATTCATCGACCAGACTGTAATTGTGTGCCTCCCTAGCCCGAGGGTTGTTGACATTCCATTGTAATGGGATGTGAGGAATATGAATGAGTCGTTTAGTGTTAGGGCACATAATCATCAAAGGTTTTCTGGCTATGGATGGAGTTGCTTCCGCAGTGGTGGGAGTAGACTTAGGGAGTCTGTTGTGCTGAGGACTGTCCATTTGCAGAAGAATTTCTTCTTCACTAGTGAGGAGGATATTGTGATCCACCATATTCCCTGGGTTTTGATACTGTCCCATCGATGGTGGGGAAGGATGCATATCCTGCTTTGAATTCATCACACCTTGGTGTGGAATAGGGTTTTTCAACACAGTCAGGGGTGGTTTTTGTAAATACTGTTGTGGGGCTTGATGAGGGGCAGGCGACACTAGGGGACATGGTGCGTCCATGGATTATTGAATCCATTTGAATTCAGAAATTTGGGGGAAATGGTGAGTATATTGACCATGCTCACCAAAAATATCATAAGGGAAGTTTGTCCTGAGGTTATTGTTGTTGTTCCTCCCTTGGTGTTTATTGTTATTGCCCCCTTGGGGGTTCTGGTTCCCCAGATTTTGGTTGGCCCTAGCAGGTTGGTTTTGTTGGGGTTGGTTTCCCCATGGTATTGGGTTATTATTGTTTCAGTTTTTTCCTTTCTTTTTGGCATTATTCAGCTAATGGGCCAGATTTTCCATATTCAATTGTTCAAAATTTTGAAATTGCTGAATGGGAGAGGGCTGAAAAAATTTAACCCCAATATGTGGTTGTCCTTGTGGAGGGGCAATGGGCTATGGAGGACCAAGAAATGGAAAGTATGAATTACTTTGTGGAAATTATTTGTAGGGTACATAGGAAGGCATAGTGCTTTCACTAGTGCTCAAGGTGTAATTTGAGGTAGAAGGGGTACCAGAACTTGGTTGAACAACTGGGTGCATCATGGGCGCTGACAAGGGTACACTCATGGGTGGAGGGAGGACAATAGGGTATGGATGCTGATAAACGGGGGAGGGTAACAAGGGGGTCTTCCATACATCGGTGGATATTGGGGTGTACCATACATGGGAGGTGGTTGGATGTACAGGTTGTGGTGTTTTGTGGTACCAATCAATCCATCCACTGAGTGAGACATCCCATGTTTGTTCTGGCTGAATGGTATGAGTCTCGGGGCGTCAGGTAGTACTTTGTATAAGTATCATGACTGAGCATAAATGAGGTCATACTGTTGGGCCTTGTTGATGGCTTCCGCTTTAGTTTGGGGGAAGGTGGAGGCCACATATTTGGCAAGGAGAGGGACGAGAGATCTAAGAAACCAATCGAGGCATTCTTCTTTGGTGGTTTCTACTTTGCATAAACTACGTTGCCGACGCCACTCATGAATGTGGTCGGCGATATGCATGGCTGAGGTTTGTTTAAACTTAGAGAGTATTTTTAGACCATTTTCATGGTGAACTGGTAGTTGAAATAAGGTCAAAAATGTTTTGGCTAATGATTCAAAAGTCACATGGGTCCCTGATTTTTCGTCCACATACCACTCGACTGATGGACCTGTGAGTATGCGCTAAAATAACCTTAATCGTAAGGATTCGTCCATGATGTTTTTTGAAGAGCACCATAAGTGGAAGGTCATGATATCATTGGTAGGATCTTCTCCCACCTTTCCTTCAAAATTGGGAATGTACGAAGGTAGTTTGGTAGGCATTGCAAGCCATGTAGGGTCATGCAATATAGGATCATTCATGAGCTCACTCAGATCTAGTATGTTGAGGGAGGAAAAATATGGCATGTGGAGTGGCGTTGGAGGATTAGTTCCAACCATGGTGTGTTGTTGGGTATTCTACCCTACGGACTAATAAGCTAGGGCTCAAAACTTATACGCAGATCATGACCCTTAAGATTTAACTTTTAACCTTCTACCCAAAATCTCAACCCCTTTTCTCAGGCAAACACGGGAAGAATAAACCAACCTTTTTCCGATGGTTGAAGTAGATCCTCCGTTGAGTTATTATCTCCTTGCTGCTGCTACTCCTTCCACAAAGCTTCCTGCAATCAAGACAATACTATGCATGCATGCTACTGATCTACTAGGGGGTTAGAGAGAAAACATAAATCAAATAACATAGATGAGATTCATGTATTCGGGACGGGAAAAGTATCTTTTTCATTAACTTCAATATGAATCAACTTACAATGATTTCTGAGGCCGGTCACCATTCCACGATCCTGATCCTGGGCTCTTCCTCTTCTTTTTGTCCTCCAACTACTGCTTCTTGAGTTTCTCCTGAAGCTTGAGGCAAGGCTAAAGGGTTGGGACAAAACTGGCTTGGCAATTTGGTAGAGTTTCTTTGCTATGATTTTCTCCTTCTTTGAATAGTACCCCTACCCCTCCTTTTATAGGCTAGAAGGAGCTAGGGTTTTTGGCGAACTCTCGGCCATGCACGGCTTGGAGTTCCAGTTAACTGACAAAAAGCCTCGTGTCCCGGCGGAAACTTTCCTGATTTTTTGCTTTGTTAGGTACCCACGGGCTGTAGTGGGTTAGCCTGCGGATACCCGCATGCAGTAGAAGGCCAGAAAGCGGTCACCCGCGCCCAGTGAGAGGTTAGGGTGCGGGTTCCTTAATTTAAGTGGTTTTTTAAGGAATTATTCAGCATGGCTTTGGCTAGGAAGAGGCATGAGTAGGCCTGATGCCAGGTAAGCAGGGATGGTGCAATTTAGGGTTATAACAGATGCCCCCTAATGTGTGAGGTCAGAGGAGCATCTGATGGCCAAAATACATTACCAATTCTTTACCAATCTGTACTGATATGCTGAATAAGTGAGCCCAGGAATCAGGAATCGAGAAGTGTCGTCTGCAAAAATATCAAATGTCTCACCGAGGCGGGCATACCCATGCTCGGGATAAAATAGAACGCATGGCTACCAATCAGATACACTGTAGATCCATGTCAAATAACTATAAAGAGTAGCCACGAACAATACACAGCGGAGCTACATCTCGAAATCAGAAAGATATACATAGGAGGTATCCATCTCTCAGAAGCGGTCTTGGCCTGATGGCTGTACTTCATAGCTCGAGCAAACAACTTCAAAATCTTCACGACTCGGGTAGGAGTGTAATATGAGTGTACGACTGCACTACCCAGAGGTCTTCGACGGCTCGTCGGTTACGGACTTGATAATCTTGATGATCGGACTGAAGGCTTCATTGATTTCGAACAAAGACTTGATTGGACGTTCAGGATGGCTGGGTATGCGGAAAAGAGACATATTGCAGAGTGGCCGACTCAGGCTAAGTAACAAACTTCCCTTGGAAAAATAGCATGACAAGTGATAAGACTCAGGCAGAATATCTGTTAATCATAAGTCTACGAAGTAGGAGGCAACGCAAACTCTCCATATGTTTGGAAGAGTAACCAAACGGTGGAGGACACAACTCTGTAATGAGCGAAGCTTCCTAAGGTCGTACTATATCCCATAGTCTGATGCATCAAACGGACAGATGTGCTTTATCCAAGGGCGACTCATAATGATGCCAACGAAGAAAATACTTTTCCCATCCTCTTTTTGGGGTATATTTGATTTTTTTGTTCTTTTTG
>ML783577.1:277837-302448 GCA_009831015.1 Picea engelmannii | reverse complement strand
CCACCGTCAGTTCTCTCATACTTACCGGGTACCTCGAAGGTCCAGGCGGTTGACCAAACACTTACAGTCTGAGAGGATATCCTTCGTACCCTTAAAGAGAACTTGGTCATGGCCCAGAATAGAATGAAGCAACAAGCAGATCAAGGTCGCTCGGAACGTCAATTTGTAGAAGGGGATCAGGTATTTCTGCGACTGCAACCATATAAGAAAACTTCCCTCAAAGCCGAGCAGTGTCAGAAGCTAGCACCCAAATTTTATGGACCTTACACAGTTCTCAAGCGTGTGGGACAAGTCACATATCGGTTAGCTCTGCCCAGTCAGTCGAAGCTACATCCTATTTTTCATGTTTCATGCTTGAAGAAGGTGATTGGAACCAGGTGCCAAATTCAAACTAACCTTCCAGAGTTAGCTAAAGAAGGATCCATTTGGCTACAACCAGAAGCAATTTTGGACCAGCGGGAGTGTCGCCTGGGTCAGAGAACCATCAAGGAAGTGCTAGTACAGTGGAAAGATATGACTCCAATAGATGCCACTTGGGAACCAGCTACCATTCTGCAGCAGTTTCCACATCTCAAGCCTTGAGGACAAGGTTGTTTTTAAGGGGGAGGACATGTTAAGGTCCTAACCCGCACATAGGTAGATCAATGTATTCGGATGTAATAAAGGTCAATATTAATAAGACCTTTCAATAAAATAGAATAAGGTGTATGTAAGAAGACCTAATAGAAGCTTCTGCTTCTAGAAGGATCTTCCTCTAGATGCTTCTCTTAATAGACATATTTAGTATAAATAAGAGTCGAGGGTATGAAAATCCTAGCTTGGAGATTATTGTAACAGAGTGCTGCTCGACTAGAGGTTTCCCCCTCGAAGAGGCCTGTGAACATTGCTTTCTGAATCAAAGTGCTTTTCTATTGCTATTTTGTATATCATTTCTATGTATTGTGAAGATTATGCTGGATATTTTACTGTTATTCTGCCATTTCTAACATTTTATTTATTTTCTGCATATTTTATATAACTGGTATCTTGCAATGTGGAAAATGAAATAAAAAGAGGATAAATATGGTTCCTTTTAACCTCCTAAGTGCTTATGTTTTGAATAACCCTTCATGTGGAGAGGGAATCTTAGTGTGGTGCATTCACAAATTGCACAACAACAAGATTTTGAAGGCTAGGGGCCTTCAAAAATCACAAAACAAATCTTACAATTTCAAGATTCTGGACAGATGCGTGGGTTACAGTTCAAACATAGGTGCAATGGGTGCACAATGCACAGTGAACACAAGACCTTTGGGCACACTGTGTGTAGAATGTGCATAAAAACACAACATTGTGGGTGCACAATACTCAGAATGGGTGTCCGTGGGTCAAAATACCTGTGCACATTCTGATAAGCATCGGGCAGGGGGGGGAGGGGAGGGGGAATTTTAATTGGAATTATCCCCTTACAACTCCAAATCAAGCTCTTTGTAGGTTAGGCTAGGATGGTTATGATCCCTACAAGGAAAATGAGTTAAAAATAAGTTCTCAAACAACCCAAATAGGGAGGAAATTGATACCTTATCCCCAATATGGTCACCAATTTGTTGTGTCCTTTTTGTCACTCCAATGAGCAAAAGAAGGGTACCTGCAAGTCTAGTTGGGCCTGCTAGACATGACATAGGTTAGTGTATGAATCAAATGAATCAATCACATGAAATAAACAAACAACTAAGATAACAACAACTAAATAAACAAAACTAAAATGCATAAGGAAATTAGAACCAAAATCAATCAAACAATTGACCAATATTCATGCCACCAATGGATAAATTATATTAGTGGGAAAACACCAAAGAAAAAGGGGGACTTATGGATCCCCTCTCCCTCCAAGGGAGGGTTCTTGAGTCCCCTATGTGAGATCTCTTCTTACAAATGGAAAAATATAAAGTAAATGGTGAAGAAATCCAAGCTTATTCCCTCAAGAGGTGAGGTGAATAGCTTAATGAGATGATGCTAGTATGCTCCAAGAAGGAAATAGGTTCCTTGTAGGAGAATAGAAGAAGCATAACAATACAATGATATTATTGAATTCATAGTGCACCCATGGCCTCTTTTTATAGCAAATATTTGAGGCAGTGTCCATCTGTTCTTTAGTGTGAACAAGGAGCCCTTTAGGGAAACCTTAGGTCTTTGACCAGTGCCCCACTCAGATTCAACTTGGATTTGAGGGTCAAATCGACTTTGGATATGAACCATAGGTGGGTGAGGGGCCAACAAGAACCATAAATGTACTGTTCAGAGGAGTGCACAACTTGTTTCATACATAGTCACGCATCAGGCGCATGTGCATTCTTTTGGCTTCTTTGGTATGCACACGTGTGCATGCTTCCTGTAGTGTTTCTGTGCATGTTAATTTTATAACCGGTTATATATTTTTTGTGCCCTTTGGAAATTTACTTTTGGGGCTATGAATGAACTAATAGGTGTTTGGAGATGATGGATTCCTCTGACCATTTGCAGACAAAATTTCAGTGATAACACCAAGGCAATACATGAATTCTTTAGGGACCATGCCCTATGTAAGAAGGTAGGTAATTTTTATTTCCTTGCATTTGCATATTGATTTCTCATATTAGTTTAGATGCATTTCATTTTTCATTTTTCTCTACTTTGATATTGATTTAATGTTTAGTTTAGAATATTTTGAAAAAAATGCTAAAATTTTGTTTCTATATTAGTTTTTATTTTTTGGAATTTTATGGACGAAGGGTGATAGCACCACTGTAGATGCTTTGATGTTTTTGTCTGAGTTTTGGAATGCACAAGTATACTTGGAGATGTTGTGGTTCTCATGAACTCTACGACGAGCACATGTCCCCAAGTAGGAGCCATATGTTATCCCTATCTGGTGGGATAACTAAGGAGATCACGTCTCGAGGCCCTTATGTTGAATATATGGAGTGACAAGAGACTACATGACCAAAAATATCCACTTGCACATACAATATCCCATTCCATAACCACATTTGATCCATTATAAATTCACCCACCACACCATCTAGCTTTTGGAAGGAAGGAGGGTCTTTCTCCATGTGGTGCAAGTCAAGTATCGTGGTAGGTAATCACCCTAATATTTAAGGCATTTGAACATGTTGTATTTAAGCTACTTTTGATTATAGAGTGCCTACTTGGAAATTACGCCTTTGACCTTGTTTCACCTTGGTGAGTGTCATAGATTTCCTAGTGAGTGGCCAAAATTTGGAAATGGTTTGTGACTAAGGGTCCCTTGAGGGGTTATTGTATCTCTCCCAACCATACTTACCACTTTCCACTCATTTCACTCCCATCATATTGTCCTCTTCTAGGTATTTTGACTTTAGTGACCTGAGAAGGGAATGTAACTAATACCATGGGAGGAATGGGTTGAAGGTCTAGAGGGATTGTTATTGGGTAAAAAGATAAAAACTAATATATAGACCTTCTGTATACTTCACCCAGGGATCCCCCGAGAAAAAAATGAAATGCTTCTTTGTAAGAAAAGGGGAGCCTACAAGAATAAATAATAATGAATGCATAAGGGGTTAGTTGGAGGATAGGAGGTCTCATCATGAGCCAACCTATAATTATCATGGGTATCTAATGGTATTAAATTACCACTTCTAGTCACCAATCTAGGCTAGTGACTCTTAGTTACACAACTGGGAGAAAGGGGATCTCATCACGAGCCAACCTTCTCATTTCCGCAAGGTACTTGTGAGTGACACTGTCATCATCTGGACACCACACCAGGATAGTGGCCTTCGAATCATTCCTTAGAACATGAATTAAAGAAATAATGTCAATAATATGGGCTTGGAAAAGGTGCATTGCAAATGAAGGTGCCACACACACTCTACAAAGGAACCCATGAAGAAGACAATAAGAGCCCTTGTATGTTATGAAACTCAATGACCTATGAAGTCTAAACCTCTTCCACCTCATCATTATTTACATAACCTTGAGAGGCCATCCTTGAGAGAATTTCCTACTTGAGTGCTTTGGTTTACCAAATAAGGCTCCTATGACACCCCTCCCATACTTAAACTTGGTCAATTGTATAGGGTTTGAGCATTTGTTTAATTTGATGAGGTAGTTTTGAGGCACATGTTTATGTGCCTTGCTTATTAGATGTGGTTTACACTTTTCATGATATCTTTGACTTGAGATCTTTTGGAGGGTGTACCTTTTTGTCTTGCAAGACCTTGTTGCTGGATAGTTTTTGAGGAACACGCCTAGCTTGGGATTCCATGGGGATACAAGCCCATAGGTTGGATGCCAAGGGATTGCATGCTATATTATAGAGATGTACCTTTGGAGGAAATAATGGATGACATTACCTATCCCTCAAATTCCAAACAATTTTCCTAGGAGAGTCAAAACGTCATCTTTTGGAGGCTTGGTGTCACCTAGAGGGCTAGGGTTTCTTGGTGATGGTGTTTTTTGATGACATGTGGCACATTGTGAAGGAAGGAATATTGAATACCATAAAGAGAGGAATTGCATGAGTGACAAGTGGCATTTGGAGGCCTTCCCATGCATCTAACTACCCAACAACTTTTTCAAAGTGCCAAAACATCCCCTAAAGGGGTGACACCACCTTGTTCTAGGGTTTCTTTTATGTAAAAGTGAACTTTAAAGTGAATTGTTTAATATTATTTTGTTGCAAGGGGTAAGATAAGGGTTGTGGACCCATTTTCTTATGTTTTACCCTTTCTAATGTGGACAAACTTGTTGATTAATTGGGTTGGTTGTCATTGATGTCAACACTTGAAGCAATTCCAGTAGAAAATTTCGATAGACCCAATAGTGTGGTTAAGGAAACCAAGTTTGGTTGAGGAATAATGTAATAGAGATCGGTGAATTCACAGGTGAGACTATTCTAGATGGATAATACATGTCGTTCCATTTATGGTGATATGTGGTACATCACGTAGTTCCTCATGATTTAGGAGATATGGCTTAGTGAAGTTTGAGAACCCTCATGCATTATCTAGAAGCCTCTAGGAGGTCAAAGAAGACAATTTATTCTAGAAGACCCTAAAAGAATTTTACTAGTCAAAGTGGTTGTAACTAGGAGTTAATCATGAGTTAAGTGGTTGCAAAAAGAAAATAATTAAAAATAAATTAATTGCAACTAGAAGTGGTGAGTTTACTATTTGTAGATAAAGTGTTGTAAGTGGACAAAGTAGTTAGAAGTGGGTCATCCCTAAAAGAAGGAAGTTGAGTAAAGTAGTTAGAAGATAACCCCTAGATGAAGCTACTTGGAGAGTATAAATAAGAGAGAAAAGGTCTCCTATTATCACCTATTGAGCACATTGAATATCTATTATTTTGTGAAAATTTTATTGCAGGTACTCATTGATACATATGAAGTTACACAAGTCTGAGACATCTATTAGCACTCTGTAAATTTTGTCTGGCTGATAGACAAACGGCAGAGGTAACTGTTTCAACCTACTTTAGAGTTGAAGCACTAGCCTGCTCGACTCATAGAGGGCTCTCTTGTGTCACTTGATATTTCTTTGGAAATTGGTGGCTAGATTTGGTTTTTTGGGGGGGGGTTTAATAAAGTTGCTGGCAAGGAAAGGGAGGAACACCCAGGGCTATGGAGTCACAGTTTTGAAAGTGAAAGAAAATTATGATCAACCGGTAGAACTCTACAGAGGATAAATGCTAAATGAGGCGAAGAATCTGAGTTATATTTGAATATAAGTAGAGTGTAATAAGATAAAGATAACAAATAACTTCATTAGATAATTACTAAAATGAATTCTAAATTAGTTAAGAAGAGAAGTACACAGTTCAAATTTCTTAAGCCAAGAGTGTCTCAGGACGAATTCTGGGCCTTTAAATCTCCAATTTAAACATAAGAAAATGCAAATGGAAATAAAGATCATAGGAAATACATACAATAAAGGAAGACAACGCTCATATCACCACCATCAGAATCTTTTCATAGATATTTCAAAAGCTTCTGCATATATATTCAACTCAGCTTCAAAAAATTACAATAGAGTTCATAGCAAAAAAAAAGGCACCCTTGCACTTCTGCCAACCATTAATACACTCATAACCTATAATACTTATACAATTCGAGTTCCTTTAGTGTGCAACTGGTTACAATAACTGAAATTAAACACTACATCTTCTACAATGATTACAAATGACAGCTTTCAAAAAAAAAAAAAAATGTTTCATGATCCCTGCAGATTCCGCTGATGCTCCAGCTCCTTCCTCTGCCACGTTCTCTTTGAAATGTCACTTATACTCTTTCAAATATAATTTCATTTATTCATATTCTCATTAAACATTTGGGATAATATATTTGAAATAAAAATAATTCCCAAATATTTTCTATCCTGTAGAATTAAATTTCCATAATTTAATTCATGCCCGTGGTTCTTTAAAACCATGTTTTGTTTTTCCCAATTCACCATTTCACTGTAAAAAACATTTACTGCTACCATACTCCTATAAAAATGCCACACCTAAACCATAGGATAAATGGTTTCATTGATTATATCGGGTTGGAGAAAAGTGGTCTTGATTTCACCCTCTTTTCTCCCCGATATGCATCAAGTAAGAACACCTGTTGAATCACCAAACCACCGGTTTATTCCCCGACCCACCTTCACATAATTAACTTTTGCCCTAATTCTATGCCCGATATATATGTGCCCCCTCCATCCACTCCTTGAATTTTCCATATTATAAATCGAGATTCGTGCCCATGATTTGACATGATGCCGTAAATTAAATATTGGATCAAATATTAATATAAATATTTTAATATAAAAATATTTATATTAATAATAATAAACCCTTTTTATATTTTCTAAGGATTTTGGGAATATGAGGCTTAACACATGACTTTGAGGATAGGATAAGGGTTCTTAATAAAAAGAATATTTTTTATTTTCAATGAGAATATGAAAATAAGGGTAAATAATAATGAAGTGATGGAACTAAGGGATTTAGATAAGCATTAAGGCCAGGTATAGGTTTGGTATATTTGCCAAATTTTTGACTCATGGAGGACATGAATATTTTGGATGATCACTTGAGTGAAGGATTTAGGTGATGGGAGCTTGACAAAGATGGTGAAAAAGTTTTAAAATATGAGTGGAAAAATAACACAAGGACAAGATGCTTTGGGAAAAATTAATGCAAATTAGCAGGTGAAAACATAGGCTCCTATTGGGGATGATATCCTCCCTGTGAGGTAGCAAAGAAAAATAGAACACATACCTGATCCATTGGGATTCTCCCAAAATATGTGTGTGTACCCTTCTCCGACTTGTCACCATTGTCTATTGAAAACCAAACTCTGCACATTGTTGTCAATTGGATATTAAACACTGAATACACTGCTAAAATCTGACTGTACACACTACTAGAAATCCAAACTGAAAAATGTTTGACCAAAAAGATTATTTGCACACTCCTATCTACTCTAAAACTACTAAAATGAATACTCAATCAAGTGATGCTAAAGTGCCAATGCAACCAATCAATTGGCTTCCCGATTTTTCTCCGATCACATCTTTCTTAAGCAGGCAGAGAAATGTAAAAGATGGCAGCTGGAAACACAAGTTGAATCCAAAATCTGAACTTATGAATGAAACAAACTTATCCTTCACTGAATAATGTAATAGGATGGCCACAGTATCTTGAAAACCATGAAAAATCATTTCTTCTTGATGAGAAAAAATAGAAAAACAAGCCTCTTTCATAAGTGTTTTTTGCTCTTGCTCTATTTCTTCAGTTTTGAGAACATTTTCAAATGAAATGGAAGCAATAGGTTTGTGTACTCTTCCATGCATATCAAAAAAAATATTCATACATTCTTAAACATCTTCAAATATGACATCCATATTATGTACATCAAGGATATCGTCTTGTTCATCAAACAATTTTGATTTGATTTTATTAACCTTCTGGAAATTTTCTTGAGGACTATCATTTTGACTTTCAAATGAATGAATGGAAATAAATTCCTTCTCATAACCTTCTTGTAAATGTGAAAGGCTAACATCATGAACTATTTCACAGTCTAGATTTCCCATGGATTTATTTTCAAAACCATGATTTTCAAATGAATCAAATAAAACAATTGCCTCTTCATTATCTTTCTATATTTCTGATTATAAAGTGGCATACACTGTTTTGTTTTTTTCCTGAAACTCTATGTCATTTGTTTTTTCATTTCTTAAAGTTTCCATAGATGAAATTTTAGAATCCTCATCCATGTCTAGGCCACTTAGAATTTGAACAACCACATCATTCATAGAGGAAGAAAAAAAACTTTGAAACACTTTGTATTGTTGGAAATCTTGTTGAATATCTTCATCAAGTTCAGGAGAAGGAAAATGACTTTTAACAACAATTTCCTGATCAACTTCATCTTCAACCAAAGTAGGGGCTACTATTTGTTGTTGGGCTGAATATTTATAAAGGGATTCTATGATTTCATCATTCATACACTCTTCATCACCAAAAACATTTTCAAGGTACTTAATGAAATGTTAAAAAAATTCACAACAATATTCAAACACCAAGGATGAAGGATTAGATTCTCCATAATGCTTAAAGAATGTTATATGGAAATCTTTAATAGAGTATAAGTTGCCTAGTTTTAAACATTCATACCATAATCTTACTTTCCCCTTTAAAGTATCCATAAACATTTTCATCAAACAATCCTCATGAAATTCAACCCCCAACTTACATATATGCATGTGAAATCTAATCAAGTGCAAGGCAACGTCATTTCCTTTCCCATATTCGAATTTAGGACAATATTTTTTCCAATTTATGTGAGGTGTTGGAAACACCTACCACACTTAGAGGGGGGTGAATGATGGTGAATGATTGTGGGGCTCTTTTTCCCAAAACTTCCCTCTTTACATAAAACTCCTTATTTAACATTCATAACTTATTCATTACCCATTGTTGTCATTTATAACCAGTTAGATGTGAACATATATAAGAAACACATATCATTAATAAGTAATCACCACAAGGAACACAAAGAACAAAAGATCTATGTACAATTTTTCTTTTTATTATGGACAACAATCTGGGGGTTTATCAACAACAACTGAATAGAGTACAACTCTACAAGAGCACCAGCTCTATAATGCAAGACTCAGCTTACACCCTCAGCACCAACTGATATGAGGCAACAATCCTCAAAAGATATTAATCTGTCAACAGGTATGCGACCTGTCAATAGTGCATCCAATGTGTGCACGCACCCTGGCTCACTATAGCCTGTGTATGCACGTGACCAATGTATACAACAACGTGTGTATACCTTCTGAGATGTTAGGGTTTGTCCTTCAATATCAACTCATATTCTCTGCAATCAATATATCATTCTCTTCTGTCTTTGACTGTCCAATCTGACCACCAACCAATCACATCACATGCAAGCTCTCCAATAGCTTGCTCATACTCCACAAGAACTCAATATGAATGTTATCTCAATCATGTAGAAACAACTAGTATACCATAGCATTCATGTCACCATTGAATCAAAAGAGTAATGCTTACTCCATCAACCAAATCAACCAAACTAAACCATATCATAGAAGCCATACCAAGAATTCCCTAAGAATTCACAACACATCAAACAATAGTATCCATCAAGACAATAATGTAACCATAACAATGTCTCAGTGATAGATCTGAGGCCATAGAATGCAAATCTAGAACCTGCTTCAGTATTCAACAACTTGTCATCAAATCAACCACAAATATCCATGATTTTATCCACTGTACGCTCCCTGTACACATTCAGTCCACATATACCTTCAATGTATACACACCCTATACACAAACAACCCGCGTATACTTTCAATGTATATACAGACAACTCATGTATACCTCAGAAACTAGGGTTTCTGAAGCTCCAAGAATTTTTCTGTCAAGATCTTTGACATTACTGAAACTTTGATGCATCCATCAGATCCTCCTCTCACTCTCTTTCTCAGAATAGATCTTCAATCATGCTCAAGAGATCCATACCAAATATGCTCTCACAAGAAGCTCTCCATTGGTCCACAAAAAGGATGTTCTACAAGAGACCATATCTATCTTATTTATACTTTCATCCTCTAGGTCACTTAACACATTTCTAGGTCATTTAACCAATTTTCCTTTTTTTGGGGTTAACCACTTTCCATAAATAGAAAGTTCTCCAATACTTTATTCCTTCTTGATTTTGTCACCTTACTTTATCATTTAAAAATCTTTCTTGATTTTGTCACATCTCTTTATTATTTAAATAATCCACCTTGACTTTGTGACTTTACTTTATCATTTAAATAATGATTTCTTATTTTAGGTCACTTTGACTTCTTTGACCTTAGGGGCTTCAAGCCTTCATATGGGGGTTCTTCAACTTCATAAGGCCATAACTCTCAAACCATGAGGAGTTATGTGACATTCTACATACCACTGGAAATGGCATGACAAGCACTACCCATCTAAGATAGTTTCACCAACAACTTCATTGATATTCATCTCATTATTTAACATA
The DNA here is from genome assembly GCA_009831015.1 of Picea engelmannii. Taxonomy (NCBI): domain Eukaryota; kingdom Viridiplantae; phylum Streptophyta; class Pinopsida; order Pinales; family Pinaceae; genus Picea; species Picea engelmannii. The sequence goes on along the minus strand of ML783577.1, from coordinate 291,884 downwards.
CAAGCATGGGTCCTTCAATCGTTCTTCTAGGACAACTTAATCTGCAAAGCGTCTTCCCGTGAGGGATTTCACCATAAGGGGACCACTTTGGAGTTCATCCATTTGTGCACCTTATCGATCATGATAAGACAATAATGAGCCATTTTTTCATCAAACAAACTATGGATCATCATGTATTTAAGACAACTCATTGATCCATCTTCATCTATGCATCATATCAATGATCCATCTTTATCAATTGGTTTCCACTTTGACATCTATCATTCTCATCAAGGAATATGCATATACATTGTTCATCAATCATCAATCGATCAATCCTTTGACATCAATCAATCAATCCATTGACATCAATCAATCACTTGACATCAATCAATCAAACCATTTGCATCAATGAAAACATGATCCAACAATATACCCCTTTGGCATTGATGGCAATACCAACATTGATGTCAATACCAATTACCAATTATTGTTGTCAACATGTAGTCTACATCAATAGTCAATGTGACTATCTCTCCCCATCAATAAACATCAATCACATCAATGTGATTAGTCTCCCTCTTTGACATCAATGGAAAAGGGCCATTTTCCTCTTGGAGCTGCTCCCCCTGTCTGAGTGGCTTTGATATTCCTCTGAATAATCTCTCCCCTTTTGAATAAGGGATATCACTCTGATGTAATTCTGAAAATACATCGAACAAACTCCCCCTGTGACCATCACTCCCCCTGTAATTATTCTTTTGTTCTCTTTCTTCAAATATAGGGCTCTTTTCTAGGTATGCATATGATAAATATATCCTCCTAGAATCATGGGAAGAAGAATGACTCCCCCTATGGGTATGTCTCCCCCTATCTCCTCTGCAATATGAACATCAAGCAATTGCTACTGCTCAACCAGATCAAATATCAACTTCTCTTTCAATGACGATTCTTGGACTTGTCCACGCATCAAACTTGTGCCATACCATACATCATGAAACAAAATATATGTATCCATCATTAACCAAGTACCATATCCATGTATCAAACAAATCCCAATTGTTATGCTAATCAAGTAATACCAATAACATAGTATCATCAAGCATAAGCCATGTATGAGTGTACCAAAACATGTACACCACCATGCACCAATACCAAAAAATGATGAATCCCATACATGTATGCCAAATCCTTCATAAAACATGTGCCAATCAACCTGCTAGTAGGTGCCTCTTATTAGTGTACCAATCATGCATCAACTATAGATCATCAATAATGTATAACATGATCATCTCACCAACTATATGTCTCAATATGTAGCCCAACCACATGCAAAATGCATGCACCATGATATCCATCATATGCTTCCAATAATGTATCCTAAGATATATCAATGAAATTCAAAAATATGTACCAACCATGTACTCCAATAGATCAGCATAAAACCATACTCATGGGTTAGTGCCATGCACCCAAGATTTATTTTACATCATCACCTTACATTATCTAACATAGAACCATGAAAACCTTCAACAAACAGTGTCAGAATCTGCAATAAATAGTGTCAGAACCTGCAACACAGAGTTATACCATCACATCAAGCTGCAGTTCATGTGCATTGCCTTTTTCCCAAGGATTTACCACATATACACGGCCTTCTACACAACATAGTGCATATGTATGCGACCTATTTAAGGTCATCCAACGTATGTATGTGAATTTCACCACTGTCAATTGCGCATGCCTCAGTAGATGACACTTTTGAGCTTTCCTTCAGTCCTTCATTCTATTCTGGCTTCTCTGTCTTCTTCACCCACTTCTGTAGTGTCCCTACTCCTTAGAACTTGAGCTCTAAGCATCCATATTTTCAAATATGTCTCCCTTCCTTACTTCATTCCTTCTTCTAGCCATGCTATGTGAAGTCTTCATCATGGACTTTCTTCTTTTGTTATAGTACTCCTAGGATTTGTGGCCAAATCCACTACAACTATAGCATCTCATGGAGTTACAGTGAACAATAATGTGTCCTATTTGATCACATATCCAACACCTTGTGGTGTTATAGAATATTCCATTATATCTCCTTTCATAAGATCTACATTCAAAATCTTTGTGACCATATCCATTACATGAATAACAATGCCCATGCAAAATACTTTCATACCTTTGCTTTGGTGTCCCAAGAATAGCTTCTTAATGTCTTCCTCGCTTTGTTCTTTTGAAAGTTTCTTTGCCTTGTGTAGATGGTAGCTTTGCAACATTGTCTTCCTTTTTTGATGAACTTACCTCATGCTTCATTGAGGTTCTTGCTTCAAAATGTGTATCTTCTCCTTTGTATCCAAGACCTGATTTATTACATGATGATCTTTGAATTTCCAAGATCTCATCCAAGATTCGTGAGCTATTCAAGAATTTGTTTGAATTTTCCACCTTCTTTCCAAGGTCAACAATTTCACTTCTAACTTACAACATGACTCTTCCTTTTCATTTATTTGATTCTTCAATAGTTCTTCTATTCTTTTGGTTTCTTCAATTTGGGTCTTGAGATGGACAATGATTTCAAAACTTTTGCTAATCTCATCATCTACATTCATTTATTCTTTTCCATTCTTTAGTCTTGTGATCTCTTCTTCCTTTTCTTCTAATCTGGTATTATTGCTCTCTTCTTGTTCCCTGATCATTTCCTTTAGTTTGAAGATGTGCCTTAGACTCCTCCTAAGAAACTTCTTAGTGTTATCCAAAAGATAGTTATAGTCTATATAATAATGATCACTTCTATATATATATAAACCCTCTTCAACTTCCTTTTGAAGTTTTAATAGATTTTCTTCTATTCTTTTCATGGGGTAATTACCATCAAACTTTACACAAAATGTTTCTACATCTTCTTCTTCACTTGTAGAGAAAAATTCATCATCATCATTGGAATCAAGGGTTTTTTAGGGTTCTTCACCTTCATTTGAAATATCTTCACTATCTTCCTTTTTGCCAATACCAACACATAATTCTTTGCCTTCATTTGAAATGTCTTCAAGATCTTCCTTTGTTCGATAATCACTTGATTCTTTATCTTCACTTGAAATGTTTTCAAGATCACATTTAGAAATAATACAATCAAGGGTTTTTGGAGATTCTTTACCTTTAGTGATCTTGATGGAGTGATATTCAATATCTTCTTTCTCCTTCTTGCTTTGATATATTTCCTCTAGATTTAGCCATAGATCCTTGGCGGAAGTGCATTGTCCCATGCTCTCTTTGATAGGGATTGAAAGTCCACTAAGAATGGTCTTGAGAGCCAATGCATCATTCTTATTTCCTTCTCTTTGAGCTGAAAAATTTGACTTCTTCTTCAATGAAACTGATCCACCAATGGATGCCTTCCAAATAGTTGCTCCCATTGTCTTAAAATGTAATCTTATCTCTATTCTCCAAGTAGAATATTTTTCCTCATCAAGGATTGGAAATTCATCATCCATTTGTGTGTCTATGGATCTCCTTCAATCTTGTTAAGGCTTGTAGTGAAGGCCTGATCTGATACCAATTGTTGGACACACCTACCACACTTAGAGGGGGGGTGAATGAGTGTGGGGCTCTTTTTCCCAAAACTTCCCTCTTTACATAAAACTCCTTAGTTAACATTCAACATTTATTCATTACCCATTGTTTTCATTTATAACCATTTATATGTGAACATATATCAACAACATATATCAACAACACATATCATCAATAAGTCATCACCACAAGGAACATAATGAAGACAAGACGTATGTACAATTTTTCTCTTTATTATGGACAACAATCTAGGGGTTTATCAACAACAACTGAGTAGAGTACAACTCTACAAGAGCACCAACTCTATAATTCAAAACTCAACTTACACCCTCAGTACCAACTATGATGAGGCAAAAATCCTCAACAGATATCAATTTGTCAACAAGTACGTGATCTGTCAGTAGTGAAGCCAGTGTGTGCACAGGCCCTGGCTCACTGCATCCCACGTATGCATGTGGCCAGTGTATACAAAAACCCGTGTATACCTTCTGAGATGTTAGGGTTTGTTCTTCAAGATCAACTCAGATTCTCTACAATCAATATATCATTCTCTTCTGTCTGTGACTGTCCAATCTGACCACCAGCCAATCACATCACATCCAATCTCTCGAATATATTTCTCATACTCCACAACAACTCAATATGAATGCTATCTCAATCATGTAGAAACAATTAGTATACCACAACAATCATGTCACCACTGAATCAAAAGAGTACTTCGTACTCCATCAACCAAATCAACCAAACTGAACCATATCATAGAAGCCATACCAATAATGACCTAAGGATTCACAACACATCAAACAATAGTATCCATCAAGACAATAAAGTAACCATACCAGTGTTTCAGTGATAGATCTGAGGCCATGGAATGAAAATCTGGAACCATCTTCAGTATTCAACAACTTGTCATCAACTCAACCACAAATCTCCATGATTTTATCCACTATACGCTCCCTGTACAAGGTCAGTCCATGTATACCTTCAATGTATACACACCCTATACATAGACAAATTGCGTATACCTAATAAACTAGGGTTTCTGAAGCTCCAAGAATTTTTCCGTTAATATCTCTGACATTTCCGAAACTTTGATGTGTCCATCAGATCCTCCTCTCGCTCTCTTTCTCAGAATACATCTTCAACAATGCTCAATAGATCCATACCAAAGATGCTCTCACAAGAAGCTCTCCATTGATCCAAAAAAGGGATGTTCTACAAGATACCATAGCTATATTATTTATACTTTCATCCTCTAGGTCACTTAACCCATTTCTAGGTCATTTAACCAATTTTCCTTATTTTTGGGTTAACCACTTTCCATAAATAGAAAGTTCTCCAATACTTTATTCCTTCTTGATTTTGTCACCTTACTTTATTATTTAAATAATCTTTCTTGATTTTGTCACTTCTCTTTATTATTTAAATAATCCACCTTGACTTTGTCACTTTACTTTATCATTTAAATAATTATTTCTTCTTTTAGGTCACTTTGACTTCTTTGACCTTAGGGGCTTCAAGCCTTCATATGGGGGTCCTTCAACTTCGTAAGGCCATAAATCTCAAACCGTGAGGAGTTATGTGACATTCCACATACCACCAAAAATGGCATGACAAGCACTATCCATCTAGGATAGTTTCACCAACAAATTCATTGATCTTCATATCATTATTTCACATACAAGCATGGATCCTTCAACCGTTCTTCTAGGATAATTCAATCCACAAAGTGTCTTCTCGTGAGGGATTTCACCATAAGGGGACCACTTTGGAGTTCATCCATTTGTGCACCTTATCAATCATGACAAGACAATAATGAGTCATTTTTTCATCAAACAAACTATGCATCATCATGTATTAATGACAACTCATTGATCCATATTCATCTATGCATCATATCAATGATCCATATTTATCAATTGGTTTCCACTTTGACATCTATCATTCTCATCAAGGACTATGCATATACATTGTTCATCAATCATCAATCAATTAATCCTTTGACATCAATCAATCATTTGACATCCATCAATCAATCCATTGACATCAATTAATCACTTGACATCAATCAATCAAACCATTGGCATCAATGGAAACATGATCCAACATGGGGAATATGATTTGGAAAGCCAAGAATGAGATTGATTCATTGGAGCATACCTTACAGATATTGAACTCATCTTTATAAAGTGGAGTCACCAATGATGTTTTGGAAGATGGATTCTGCGTTGAGACTAGAGTCGCCGGTGAAAATTTAAATTTCTAGATTCTTCTACCAGTGGAATCACCTTCGAATTGATTTTTTGATGTGTGGAGTCGCTAGAGAAAGAATATAGCCAATATGTGCCTAAGTGTCTATTTCTACCAGACCTTAGAACTCAACCATGTTGTTCTTTCCCACGGAAAATTTTTCAATTTCATCCCCGACAACGATGCCAAAATGTTAGCACTCTGTAAATTTTGTCCAGTTGATAGACAAATGACATAGGTAATTATTTAAACCTACTTTAGAGCTGAAGAACTAGCCTACTTGACTCAAAGAGGGCTCTCTTGTGTCACTTGATATTTCTTTGGAAATTGGTGGCTAGATTTGGTTTGTTTTGGGGGTTTTTAATAAAGTTGTTGACAAGGAAGGGGAGGAACACTTAGGGATATAGGTAGAAATCTCCATAGGATAAAGGCTATATGAGGCTATGAATCTGAGTTATATTTGAATATAAGTAGAGTGTAAGAAGATAGAGAAAACAAATAACCACATCAGAGCATTACTAAAATGAATTCTAAATTAGTTAAGAAGAGAAGTACACAGTTCAAATTGCGTAAGCCAAGAGCATCTCAAGATGAATTTTGGGCCTTTAAATCTCCAATTTAAATAGAATAAAATGCAAATGGAAACAAAGATCATAGGAAATACATACAATAAAGGAAGACAATGGTCATATCACCACCATTAGAATCTTTTCATAGAGATTTCAAAAGCTTCTGCATATATATTCAATTCAGCTTAAGAAAATTACAATAGATTTCATAGCAACCAAAAAGGTGCCCTTGCACTTCTGCCAACCATTAATACAATTAGAACATCTAATAATTATACAATTCGAGTTCCTTCAGTGTGAAACCGGTTACAATAACTGAAATGAAACATTACAACTTCTATAATGATTACAAATGTTAGTTTTCAGAAAAAAACATTTCATGATCCCTGCAGATTCCTTTAACGCTCCAACTCCTTCCTCTACCACGTTCTCTTTGAAATTTCACTTATGTGCTTTCAAATATAATTTCATTTATCCATATTCTCATTAAACATTTGGGAATAATATATTTGAAATAAAAATAATTCCCAAATATTTTCTATCCTGTAGAATTAAATTTCCATAATTTAATTCATGTTCGTGGTTCTTTAAAACCATGTTTTGTTTTTCCCAATTCACCATTTCACTGTAAAAAATATTTGTTGTTACCATTTCACATGAAAAACATTTACTGTGTTATGTTTTTTCCAATTTACCGTTTCACTGAAAAAACATTTACCGTGTCTTGTTTTTTGCAGTTTACCGTCTTTGGTAAAATACCTTTTACTTTTGTAAAACCTTTGGATAAAGAATTATCCAAGTCTTCTTTCTTTTTCATGGAAATAAACATTAATATCTTTGATTTGTAAAATGTGAATTTTACCTCTGTAAAATAATTTCACGTGAGGAAGAATTTCTTTTGTTGGAAATTCCACAATAATTATTGAACCGTACTCTGGGGAAAATGTCGCACCTAAACCATAGGATAAATGGTTGCATTTATTATATCGGGCTGGAGAAAAGTGGTTTTGATTTCACCCACTTTTCTCCCCGATATGCGTCAAGTAAGAAAACATGTCCAATCACCAAACCAATGGTTTATTCCCCGGCCCGCCTTCACATAATTAACTTCTGTGTTAATTCTATGCCAGATATGTATGTGTTCCCTCCATCCACTCTTTGACTTTTCCATATTATAAATTGTGATTCATGCCCATGATTTGACATGATGCCACAAATTAAATATTGGATCAAATATTAATATAAATATTTTAATATAAAAATATTTATATTAATAATAATAAACCCTTTTTATATTTTCTAACGATTTTGGCATATGAAGCTTAACACATGACTTTGTGGATAGGATAAGGGTGCTTAATAAAAGGAATATTTTTTATTTTCAATGGGAATATGAAAATAAGGGTAAAAATGAATGAAGTGATGGAACTAAGGGATTTAGATAAGCATCAAGGCTAGGTATAGGTTTGGGATATTTTCCAAATGTTTTACTCATGGAGGACATGACTATTTTGGATGATCACTTGAGTGAAGGATTTAGGTGATGGGAGATGGACGGAGCTGGTGAAATTTTTTGAAAATATGAGTGGAAAAATAACACAAGGACAAGATGCTTTGGGAAAAATCAATGCAAATTAGGAGGTGATAACAACATCAAAGGAGGGCTGACGACGAAAGTTTCAGAGTTGCATAATTTCTGGAAAAAAAACCTTAGTTTTTGAGGTGTATGCGGGATGTAGTGGAGGAAGGCACATACATATGTGGGTTGCAGTGGAAGAAGGTGCGTACATACATGGGATGTAGAAGAGGAATTCACATACATTTGTAAAATCCATGAAAACTACAATATATGAGGATTCCATGTCCCTGGAGTCTAAAAGAAAGCTCCCAGTAAGTACTACAGTTATCAGGGACACCAGAGCTATCTACAGGTTGAAAAGGTATGCCATATTCTTATGTGTAACTGTACATTATTGTCTACATGAGATATCATTATGGGAGGTTGATGATTTTCCCTAGAGAGGGTGTTGGTTGCATGACACTTAATGTATGAGCTAGATCTACATAATTATAGTGCTGGTATGTCTAGTATTTCTCAGTGGTACATCTTGTTGTTTTGAGTGTTGAGGCATATCTTGTATTTATTGGTACATGGTTGATGGATTTTGGTTGTGATGTGTTGCTGAAGTTTTTCATTTAGTTTAAGGATGCATATCAGCAAGGGTTTGATGTCTAGTCCATGTGAGGGTTTATTATGCATGATTATGATTGTATGCACATGTATGCCACATGACTAGAGAGACATAGATGCATATGATTTAAGTGGCATTATTGTGATATTGGGTATGAGATCTATGTTATCATATCTGATTTATTGAGGTGATTATTGGTACATGTTGTTGGTATATGTTGGTATAGGTTATTGGTACAGTTTGGTATAGGTTATTGGTATATTATGGTTACAAGTTGTTGGGACATATTGGTACAGGTTTACAGTGGTATATTTCATAGTGACAACATGACAGTGGTTTCATCATTTATTTGACACTTATATTTCAGGGAGTTGGAAAAGGAAAGGATAGGTGGTTGTATCCACCTTTCGATTGTAGCTAGAAAATCCTCCTAGTTCTAGCTGGAAAACAAAGGAAGTTGGTGCTTCCAATGAATGTAATTCTTAAAGACATATAAGAAAAAGAATTGTGTGGTTTTCTCCCACATTGGGTTTCCATGTAAAATACTGGTGTACTGTGTATGTATATGATTTCTCATTGTTCATGGTTTATTTATTCTGCACTTGTTGAATGATATTGGTAAATTGATCACAAATTTAACAACACTTATATACTTTGGTTAAAAAGGATTAAACATATTTATTACTGATTCACCCCCCTCTCAGTAATCCAACAATTGGTATCAAAGTAGGTCCTTCAAAAAGCATTTTAACAACTAGAAGGAGATCATGGATTACTCTAAGATTGAGGTATCATAGTTTGATGGAGAAGATTATGCCTTCAGGAGTAGAAGAATTAAGACACATATACAGGCACTAGGATTTGATGTCTTGAGATCAATAGTAGATGGATACAAATCACCAACCACTCCCCCAACAGATAAAGATGGAAATAAACTTGAAGAAAATAATTCAAGGGCTACATGTGCACTCTTGAATGGTATGACTAAATCAATATACACCAAGGTCATGCATTGTTATTCATAGAAAGAAATATGGGACAAAGTAAAGAACATATACGAAGGATATGAGAAAGTCAAGGAAGCCAAACTATAGATTTTCAGAACAAAGTTTGAACAACTGAAGATGAAAACATAGCAGCCTACTTCTTATGAGTTTATGAAGTGGTAAAAAATATCAAAGGTCTAGGATATGAGCTAAAGGAACAGGTTGTTGTCAAAAAGTTATTGAAATCTCTACCAATGAGATTTGATTCAAATGTTTTGACACTAAAAGAGAGAGTGGACATAGCTACACTAACCATGGATGAGCTGCATGGGACACTCATAGCTTACCATATGAGAATAGAGCAAGACAATTTGGTTACAATTGAAGCAACATTCAAAGAATCTATGAAGAAAAACCAAAAGGACAAGAAAAAGGAAAAGTCAAATAGTAGTTGCAGTGATATCTCACAAGCTGATGAAGAAGTAGCCAACTTCATTAGAAGGTTGAAAAAGGGAACTGATAAATACAGAGGTAATATTCCATTGATTTATTTTAATTGTGATGGTATTGGTAATTTTTCTAATAAATGTCCCCATAAGAAAAATAAAATAAATGAGGAAGATGATTCTCAGAGAAACCAAATACAAAAAGGCAAAAGAACCACCAATGAAATTTTCAAGAAATGTCTATGCACCAAAGAAGACAGTTCCTCATCAGATGAATAATAATTCAACAATAATGATACATAAAGGGTTCTATTCATGGAAGTAGAAGAAATTGCCAAAGAAGTCACCAAAGAATAATATGAAGAGGTAGAAGTTGATTACAGAGAACAATTTTTGAGTTCCATAGAAGTTATAAAAAGGGAAAATAAGAAAAACAAAGAATTATAGTCATAACTAAAAAGAAAAGAGGGAACTCAAAATCCCAACTTCGAAGAAATAAATCATATTATCACAAAATTAAAAACCCAAGTAGAAGAAGACAAGAGAATTGAAGAAGAATTCAAAGAGCGATGAGAAGAAAAAGATATGATCATTAGAAATTTGGAAGCATAGATTGTCACATTGAGAAAATACCTTCATAAGAAAAACATGCATAAAAACTCTAAAGTTTTGGACGATATTATTAGCAATCAAAGGCCACTTAATGATAATTTTGGACTAGGATACACCCATACAGAAACAGGCTCAAGCTCCAAAAATACAGAGTAGGGAACAAAGCAAAGAAACTATGCATAGACAATCATATGATCTAATGAAAGAGAAGAAGACAAGAATACTAAAAGGGAAGATCACATATATGTTGGAGATATTGTCATTGATGAATTATCATTGACGTCAACAGACGATGATGCACATGAAGCTCAGAAGGGAAAGCGCAGTGAAAAAATGTGATCGAGATCGAAATCCCCACAGAACAAACCAGGATTGTTGGATACGTAAGCTCCATATCAAGGGGATGGATTCTTTATGGGGCATGAAGGGAGAATTAAAATTCACATTATTTCCAATCCTGCAATTAGTCTAGATCATCATATCTCATCGACTGAAAGATCGACGAGTGTGGTTGATCAACCAATAATCTCACAACTTCAAATTGCAGAGTTTGGGAGACAAACTAAACCACGCGTAGGTTACAGTTCCACAATCCACATCGAATGTTGGATTAAGTTGAGTAGAAGGATAGAGTAAGTCATGAACCATAGATAATGGAAGTGACATACACATGGTCATCCTGGCTTTGACCACTTTGGGTAAAATCGACCAAAGGATATGTGCATGAAGGAATTTTAGCTAAAGCCAAAGTTCCAAAGTAAACGTGAGCCATCCGATCGTAGGTAACTTTTTGGGAAAAATAAGAGCCATTGGATTTAAACCAAGGAAAAGAAGCATCATAGACAAATCAAGCCATCGATCTAAAATCACAATCAATGAACAACATTCATTTTGGGTTAAGAGTTCTGAGGAGGTTACACTTCGGGTAATGTCATTTAAGGTAAAACGAGAAGTAAGAAAGATGAAGGCTGGCACCCCAAAGTCCCGAAGTAAATGAGGACTATCATATATGAATAAAACTTTGGGAAATATCTTGACTGTCAGGTCAAAGAAAGCAGAAGGATAGGATGAGCTAGGAAAAGGCTTCAGATCCTGAATACATGAATTCTCGCTAGTTGTTGGATTAAGTTAATACTTTTCAGGTTAAATAAGGACCATTAGATCCATGAGAAGAACATGTGCCACATGAGGAGTGCCACATCAACAAGTGAAATCAACAAGTTACATCACTACAAGAGTTTATACTTCAAGAGTTTCACCACCAGAAAATACCCGAAGTCCCAAAGTTCCAAAATGAACGAGAACCATTCATCGTGCAAATAACATCCAACTGTTCGATCTACTTTAGTGAAATGAACTATGGAATATTAATGGACAATGAAGGAGAAATCACTTGAAGTGATGAAGGCTAAATTTAAAGCGTACTGTCAATCTAATTCAGGATCATTCTTGACCGTTGATCAAGTACAGTGGAAGGATAGCATAAGTGGAAGTGTTAACTGACAACAAGCTGTCACCACTACTATATGACTTATTCAGTAGGTAATCACTCCGGAGGAATTGCTACTCCATAATTTGAGAGCCACTAATAGCCAAAGTCTCAAAGTAAATGAGAACCATCCATCTCATCGTGACATTAAAACATGATATTTGATTTTGATAAGTGATAAACCACTCGCTTGGATTAATGCCTAGTCACCACCTACGGTCGTATGGAATAAAGAAGCAAATGGTAAAGAAGATGCATCGCTTAAATTAATAAGCCTGTGGTCCTACGTCTATGGTCATATGTAAATGGTTTGAAGGAAGTGCCTCTACAGAATTTGATTTCTGCAAATATTTGTGATCGATTTAATAAAATCAATCCATACCTATGATCGATTAATGAAACTTATTTTCATTAAATTGAAAAGGCTTCTCGATAATATTTGAATAAAACAAAAACAAATGAGATTATTGTTAATGAAGAGGTGTGATGGTCCAAACAAAGGGACACAATGTTTCATATCTCACACCATTTAGAAGAGGATATAAACGAGAAAGAGTGGTAAGAATAAAGTGTCTTTGCAGTCCAGATAAGAAGATAAAAAATAGAAGCAGAGTCCAATAAGAAGAAATGCTGGTTCTTATGAAGTTAGGGTGGAAGGGAGGAGCATGTAAGGATTCATATCTTTACTAAGAAAATTGTAAAATATAAAGGAGTTGGATCTTCCTAGGGTTGGTTCCCTAAATACAAGGGAGTTGGTGCTTCCTAGGTTTGGTTCCCTAAATATGAGGGAGTTGGTGCTTCCTAGGGTTGGTTCCCTAAAGAAGGGGATATGTGTCTCCTAGATTTTGTGATCTAAAGAGGATTGGTGTCCTTCACTATTATATATAAAACCTTGTAATTGATGTTAAATATATTTATATAATTGATTTTACATACAATTCATTGTTGATTAATTGTGGTAATCAATAAAATATATAAAAAAGTAATTGTTAATATAAAAAGAGGTAATACTTATTCACCGCCCCTCTCAGTATTCCAACAATATACACGCCACCTCTAAGAAGATTTAGAGCTCATAATCAGTGACAATAAGAAACAAGAATGCCTCAAGAAGAATAAGGGTTCAAAAGAGTAATTCCCAGGTATCAAACTATCTTTCTTGGTTTATGTTATTCATGTAACATTTTTGGACATAAGGTTGTAAATTGGAGAGAAAATAATAGGAATAGAAACAACCATGAAAGTTATGCACGAAATGATTATTTAATAAGGCATAGTAACACACAGAACATAAGCTACAACAAGTTTGAATCCTTGAGTACTGATATGGAATGCTATAAGTACTGCAACAACTTTGGAAACATGGTCAAATATTGTAGAATGGAAATCCTTCCAAGAGAATCACAACAGAACAATAACAATCACAGATAGGAAACACAAAGATTATGGGTAAGAAAACATAAACAATACAACAATGAAGAATGCACCCTCACTCTACAAGTTCATCACAAGAAACATGGTTGGTATGTTGACAGTGGTTGTTCTATAAGGTAGCTAGAGAGGTAGTGGGGGGGCCTAGAGGGCCCATAGTGATAATAGTGGAGGTCATTCAATGTAAGGTGGAGTAGGTCCACTATATTATTAAATAAGGCCCACTATGGTAGTTAGATATAATAAATGTAAGAGGACTTCTTAGAAGGTTCTATACAAAAGCACCACAACAGATATACAAGAAAAATATGCAAAATATCCTTTATTACCATCAAACCCTTGAGGTAGGGCAAATCCATACAATGGATCCTATTATGGAAGGGATCCTCTCCTGCTCACTTGCCTCTTCGAGGGGGCATCCTCCTATTGAGCTACCACTCCAAATACAATACTTCTCTTCATGTCTCATTACATTGCTTGAACCCCTTTATATAGTGCTACCATCACCTAAGAACATTCTAGAGGAGGAATCTTCTAG
>ML783577.1:243909-268687 GCA_009831015.1 Picea engelmannii | reverse complement strand
CACATGACTTTTGGCGCTTCATCTCCCAGGGTTAGGTTTTTGGATGTCTAGGACTTTTGGCATTCCCATTTATTGTAAAAGGGCCTTCAGAGCCTCATTGTAATCATCTTCTCATGGATGCGAGTAGCGGCCACATCTCTTCTTAGAGATAAGCTACCAGCGCCCTAGCTAGTTTATTTCCATTTTGTCTATAAGCATATTTCAGTCATTTGTTATTAATGAAATGAAGTCTTATTTCCGCTGCATATCTATGTTTATGTGTATTTCTGTATTTCATTGTGTTCCTACATAAATTCAGATCAGTGGTATCAGAGCGGTCTGCTCATTCTCGATCCTTCTTTGCATGTCCCCAATGAGATCGGGGTATAAGGAGTTGGGGCTCGATCTGGTTGAACCTTTGCAAGATCAGCCTTGCAAACCCCAATGACTGCCCATGACGGAAGAAAAGAAAGATGAGGGAGCAGGATATCCTATCAAAATGTTGCTCGAGGAGGCCCTCGAGAAACAAAGGAACGCGATGATGGACAACTTTGCGGTGCATCGACATCCAACAACCACTCTGGAGGTGCCACTCCTTTTAAGGTACAAGTAAACTTTGACATTCCCATATTTGACGGCCAAATAGATGCAGATGCCATAGATAGATGGTTGAATCTGTTAGAAGGATATTTCTCGGTTCATGACTTTTTCGACCGGAAAAGATTATTTTTGCAGTCCTCAAAGCCGCCCCCCATGTCAAGGACTGGTGGGAAACCTACTTGGAGCAAGAGGGTGAGGGAGAACCCTCTTTGTTCTCAGCCGCACCCACTTGGAATTATTCCTGAGACGCCATCAAGGAAATATATTATCCCGTGGGGAGCTATGAGGAAAAATACATACAATGGACTACGTTGCGGCAGCAAAGGGACCAAGATGTGCATGAGATGACGAATCTGTTTCATACCCTATGCACAAAGTTGGGTATCAAAGATTCAGAGAAACATTTGGTGTTAAAGTACTGCAGTTGTCTGCATAGATACATTCAAGAGGAAATGGAGTTCCTCGACATCTCCTCACTTGGTGTGGCATACCGATATGATGCCAAGCTTGAGCAGAAGTTCAAACAGAAGAAGCGAGACTTTGGGTCTGCAAATCAGAAGCACGGGAAAGGTACTCCCAAACCACAAAACAAAGGACCAAGCCAAGGTGGGGCATCTCAGGACAGCCCTCCAAAGCCACATGCAAAGAACAACACCATGAAGCCAAAAAAGGACACGGGGAAGTGGTGTGAGTTCCATAAGAGCTCCACTCACAACACAAGTGAGTGTCGGGCAAAGCAGTCACTAGTAGCCGAGTTGAAGGCTTATGAATCGGATGCATGTTCTGACTCTGAATTAGAACCTGAAAAGGGGAATGATAAGGGGAATCAGATTATCGATGCGGAGCCCAATTCCACCATTGCCACCACAAAGATCCAGAAGGAGGAACCATAAGATCCAGAGGAGGCAGAGCGTCTCTTCCATTCCAAGATGTGGGTAAAGGGTTCCCTGTTGTAGTTCATTGTCGATAGTGGGAGCCAGAAGAACCTCATCTCGGTAGAGGTCGTGAAGCAGTTGGGCTTGTCGACCACAACACACCCACAACCATAAACCATCGGGTGGTTGCACCAAGGATGGGACCTCCGCGTCAGTCGACAGTGTAGCCTTCCCTACATCATCAAGACCTTCACGGATGAGGTATTATGTGCAATTGCTCCTCTTGATGTTTCTGATGTATTATTAGGCCAACCATACTTGTGGAAGTGACATGTTGTGTATGAGTCCATGCCTTGTTCTGTTATTATCACTTTGGGAAATAAGTTGTACAGGATACCGGAGATAGCACCACCTACCACCATCTCTTTGGTTACTGCAAAACAATGCAATAAGCTCATTTCCAAAACCAGGAAATTTGTTTTCCTGATGATCCACCCTCATGGAAAGTGAAATACTGTGGCCATGACCCCCAGACAAGGCCCCACTGCACAAAAACAACAGATGGATAAGTTCATGGAGGAGTACGAGGACATCTTCACCTCCTCCGTAGGGGTGCCTCTACATTGCCAGGTCAAGAACCCCATCGATCTAACCCCAGGTGCACCACTGGCCAATGGACCCATATACTGATGCTCTATCCTGGAGAATGATGAAACCAAGAGGCAGATTCAGGAGCTGTTGCAGAAAGGTCACATACGACAGAGTTCATTTCCCTGTGAGAGCCCGATCGTATTGGTGCAGAAGAAGGATGGGACTTGGAGACTCTGCATTGACTATCGGGCACTGAACAAGATCACTGTTTGGAATAGGTACCTAATCCCATGGATTGATGACCTTCTGGACCAAATTAAGGGGGAAAAATATTTCAGCAATATCGACTTGAAGTCTGGGTATCACCAGGTACCAATCGAACCCTCTGATGTGTGGAAGCCTGCATTCAAATCCAAGGAGGGTCTTTTCGAATAGTTGGTCATGCCTTTTGGGTTGACGAATGCCCCTACAACCTTCATGAGGTTAATGGAAAACATCCTACAACCATTCACCAACTCATTTGTAGTGGTGTACTTGGATGACATTCTGATCTTCAGCCAGACTTGGGAAGAGCACCTCCACCATATCCGACAGGTCCTCCAAACACTGTGGCAACACAAGTTGTGTGCCAATTTGGAGAAATGCACTTTTGGCATAACCCAGGTTTAGTATCTGGGATACATTATTGATGAGAGGGGGGTGCATGTGTATCCAGCAAAGATCCAAGTCATTCGAGATTGGCCATCCCCAACCACCCTAATAGAGCTCCGCATCTTTTTAGGTCTTGCCAATTTCTACCGCAGGTTTGTGTTGGGATTCTCTCATATCACTTGGCCCTTGAGTCAAGTCACCAAGGGAGGAGATAAAGCAAAATTATTTTGGTCTGAATCTCAACAGAAGGCATTCGGGGAGTTGAAACATCGCCTCTACTCTGCACCAGTTCTTACATTACCAAACTTGCAACAACCATTTGAGATCGAGACAGATGCCTCTGACTATTCTATTGGGGCAGTCCTTACTCAACATGGGCATCCAGTGGCATATCACAGTGAGAAACTTTCTGACACAGTCCAGAAGTATCCCACTTATGAAAAAGAAATGTATTCCATTGTGTAGGCTTGTCATCAATGGAAGCATTACATTTTGGGAAAGGAAATGGTCATCCACATAGACCACTGAACCCTACAGTTCATACAGACACAAGGGAAGTTGCAAAATGATCGCCATTCTAAGTGGTCCACATACCTGCAACAGTTTCATTTGAACATTAAGTACAAAAAAGGCAACACCAATAATTTTGCAGACTGCCTCAGTCGACCACCCATCATGGCGCTAACCACTGTTCTCAACTCTTGTGGGCACGAGACTTCCAATTGGTCGCTTCTCTACACAAGTGATCCATAATTCGGCCACACATACAGTACACTCTTGGAGGGTAAGCAAGTTCCCAATTTTCACCTCCAAGATGACCTACTTTGTCACTTGGGACACCTTTGTGTTCCTTCAAGCGAGCGTGTTAAGATGATTTGGGAGGCGCACTACAGTCAAGTCGCTGGGAATTTTGGGGTCAAGAAAACCATGGAAGTACTATAAAATTATTTCTATTGGCTGAACCTTCGACAAGATGTCGGGAAGTACATCAAGTCCTGCACTGCTTGTGCCATTTCCAAACCGACCATCAAGAAGCAAGGCCTCTATACTCTGCTTCCTACCCCCAGTCGACCTTGGGAATCCATATCTATGGATTACATGTTGGGCCTTCCTTCTACTAAGCATGGTAATGATTGTTTTTTTGTGGTCGTCGACCGATTCTCAAAGATGTCCATTATGATGGCCTACAAGAATAATATCACAACAGAAGCCACTACTAAACTCTTCTTTGAACAAGTGTGGGTACACTTTGGGATCCCACAGTCTATCATCTTAGATCAGGACAGTAGGTTCCTCAGTACATTTTGGTCTAGCCTCTGGTCGATGTTGGACACCAAGCTCACCAAGTCCACAGCTTTCCATCCGCAAACTGATGGCCAGACAGAGGTCATCAACTAGATGATCGTACACATTCTGCACATGTACAATTCAAAGAATCCACACACATGGGATGAGAGCCTCCCCTATGTACAACACAGCTACAATCGGGCTCTCCATAGCTCAACTAGTTGCAGCCCCTTTCAAGTGGGCTTGGGATTCCAACCAATATGTCCCATTGACATAGCCATGCCATTTGTGGCTACTCAGGAAGATTCAGCTCATGTCTAGTCTGAGGCAGATAAGGCAAACAAATTCATTGAGCACATTCAACACATCCGCCAACAGGTTCATGACATCTTGGATAGAGCCAATGCTAAGTACAAGCAACAACATGATCAACATTGGGTGCCACACAACTTCGAAGTTGGTGACAAAGTGTGGGTGCATTTTCAAAAGGAGCGCCTCGCTCGACCCCACCACAAGCTTCATATGCTTCCATATGGGTCGTACACCCTCACCAAGTCTATAGGGGAAAATGCCTTTGAGCTTAGCATTCCACCATTCCTTGGTCTACACCCAATGTTCAATGTGGACCGCCTTCGGCCCTACTTTCCACTTCTACTAGACACATCCAACATGGCAGAACAACTCACACCAACAGAGTTAAATCTAGACTGCATGGAACAAGATAGAACTGATCAGATCATGGATACATAGATCAAGCACACCCGAAAACAAAGGATACCGCTATATCGAGTTTTCAAAGCAGGCCAACTCCTTCACCAAGGCAAATGGCTCACCAGGGACCAAGTTCAGCAAAAGTTTCCTCATCTCATGGAGGAACTCAACGCAATGGGGACCATTTCTTCCTAAGGGGGGAGGAATGATCCAAGTGGATATTGGTGGCCACCCACCTATTCCACTTGGACCCCCACCATTTCTTCTTTCAGTTTTTTAGTTTTCGCACAGTTTACTATTTTTAGCAGTTTTTTGGGTCCTGAACTTTTGGAGCCGTTTTGAGGCCCTAAACGATGTTTTTTGGGGTATGTTGCGGTCGTAGAATTTCATCTTTAAATTTTTTGCAAATGTTGTAGTCCTTGGATATATCTTTCGAATGGGCTATCATACGCCTAAAACGGAGATCGTATGCAAAATTTACGACCCTGGGAAGTTGATGTACCAACTTACCGAAATGGGGCCCACATGACTTTTGGCGCTTCATCTCCCAGGGTTAGTTTTTTGAATGTCTAGGACTTTTGGAATTCCCGTTTATTGTAAAAGGGCCTTCAAAGCCTCATTGTAATCATCTTCTCATGGATGCAAGTAGCAGCCACATCTCTTCTCAGAGATAATCTACAAGCGCCCTAACTAGTTTATTTCCATTCTGTCTGTAAGCATATTTCAGTCATTTGTTATTAATGAAATGAAGTCTTATTTCTGCTGCATCTCTGTGATTATGTGTATTTCTGTATTTCATTGTGTTCCTACATAAATATGGATCAATTTGTAATGTTTTGGCTTGTCTATAATATTGCATATGGTTGAGGTATGTTTCATGGTTGTCTATTCTTGTTATTTGCTACATACACGGATATAAACACAAGTAAACAAATAGATCAACAAACTGTTTGACGAAATACCTCACTCAGAAAAAGTTTTAAAAAGACACCAAAACAGTGACTATACTTGCATATTGGCTTGGGATCATTACAATATTTAGCCGAGGAAGAGTACAGAGTAGTAGTTAGAATAACCATTCAGGCTATGTGTCTACAACATTTTCTCACTGAGTTGGGAATTTAGTTTCATCGGTCGATTGTCATCTAGTGTGACAACTAGAGCACTCTAGAGTTCTCTAGAGATCCAGTTTAGAGGCAGTGGATGAGGCACATCAAGATACACATGCACTACATCCGAGACTTAGTTCATGAGGGGATCACTGACCTGCAATTTTTTCCTTCAATAGAATATACTGCAGACATCTTCACCAAGACCTTCATTGAGCAAAAGTTCCATTCTCTATGAAGTCATCTTGGAGTGAAGGACACGATTTCCTAGAAACTGCCAATTCTTCTTTTTACATACATTTTACTTTAAGGGGGGGGGGGGGGGTTTNTCTTTCCTCACTTTATTTCAGTGTATCTTTTGCATTTGGGTACCTAAATTGGCCTCATTGTCGGGACCCATTCTTTATTTTCACCATAATGATGTTCAGGGGGGGTGTTGGAATTACTTCACACACACCTAGGATTTATTTTTCCTAATATTTTTCCTATGTTTATTAGTAATTATTCAGTCTCCTATATTTTAGGAAGAATATTCTCTTCATTTTTCACTTCAGTTTGATCAGTTGAGTGGATTCTATATGCTACATTGGGATTATCACTATGCAACATTGGGATCATCACAAGCTAATGTGCATTATCATTTGGATCATCACCATAATAGATCATTACCCATGATTCCCTGATATTCTCCTCACTTCAATCTGTTTTAGTTAGTTAATTGAATACTGATAGACTAGTTAACTTAGCTAGGTGGCAGCTCACTCCCGTAACTGCCTGAGAGACTAGACTAGGTGGCAGTTTACTCCCGTAACTGTCGATGTGTGTCCAAATCACTCTATACCACCACTATGGAGCATTGGATTCCCCTCCAGTGCACATTGGTTGAGTTATACAAGTATATCATGTGTAAATTATCATTCATTTATTTGGTTAATGAGAATTCTTCCATTCTTTCTCTCCCAATTCTCTTTTCTTCTATTTTCTCTGCAATTGTGTATGTCAATTCCTAGCTAGATATACTATGTGTAGGTTCAACACATTTACATAAAGTAACAAAAGATGAAATACAAGGGATGATGGATTCAAATGAATCTAATTTGGATGCAATAATGGATACTATGATGGATGGTTTAAAAAGGGAGATCATGGAAGGATTGAAATTTTTTCTAATATAGAGGCCACCTGAAAGTGAAAATGTATCCCATGAAATTCATGATTAGGACACAAGGAAGATGAATCAAGATTGGAGAAAATCCAACTTTGGGTTGAATACTAACCACTTTCCTAATATCGATATGAGGAAGTTTCATGGCAAGGATCCAATCACATGGATACTTTAGATGGAGCAGTTCTCTGATCTACATGATGTGCCACACACACAAAAGGTACGAATTACTTCTTTATATTCAAAACCCAATCAATTTGTGTGGTATCAATGGATTTGTTCTCGCAAATCACTTGTCACTTGGACAATTTTCACAGAAGAAATGATAGCACACTATGATGATACAAGGAGCAATACCTTCTTTAGCCAATTGTTAAATCTGAAGCAAAAGGGTTTAGTTGTAGAGCACATTAATAACTTCCAAATATTGAATATGAAGGTAACATATATTCCAAATGAGCACTTGATTGATGTATTCATAGGAAATTTAAAGGATAACATTCAACATGAGGTTCTCCTTTGGGAACCCAAATTATTGGAGAATGCATTCAAGGTGGCAAGAAATGTTGAAAGTAAAAATATGGCTATGGATACTAGAAGGAACACTCCTAACATGTATTGAGAGAATAACGTTCTTTCTTCTAGAAGATATCAACCTACAAGGTTGATGCCTCAAAAATTGGAGGAAACAAAAGAAAAAGGATTGGGCTTTAATTGTGACAACAAGTATAGCAAGGGACATAAGTGTAGTGAGGATAAATATTTCTACATAGATTGTGAAGAGGAAGAATAACATGAACAAGAACAAGAACCATCCCAAGATGAAAAAGTAGAAGGGATTTCTTCTAAAGATTTGAGTCCCATGATATCATGTAATGCATCCACTAGAATTATCACTCCTCAAACTCTCAATATCAAAGGATATATAAAAAATAAAAGGGTAATAGTCCTAATTGATTTTGGTAGTACTCATAATTTCATTCACTATAAATTAACCAAAGCTATCAATTGCTTTATATATCTAGCGCCAGAGTTTCAAGTAATGATTGAAAATGGAGGAACTATCAATTTCTCAGGAAAATTCCATAAGATCAATATGACTATGGGGGAATATGTAATGAAATTCATATTCACACCTGATGTAGTGAATATCTATGACATGCAAACCAATTCCATGGTTTCTATCGGTGAGGTAAATCATCAATCTAGGATTTATACATTTTATGAATTTATTGAACCAGATTCTTGTTTACTGCTTACCCATGTTGATGAAAGCAATAGGATTTGGAACTAAAGGTTTGGGTATTTAAATTTCATATATATGAAACAAATTAGAAAGAAGGGATTTGTGGATGGTCTACCAGACATCCATTTATCCAAAAGAATTTGTGAGGGATGTGTTCTTGGAAAACACCCTCAAGAGAAATTCGACAAAGGAAAGACTCAGAGAGATTCCTCTCCTTTATATATGATCAATAGTGACCTCATGGGCCCTTTTCTGCATCCATCAATCAACAAAACAAGGTACGTTATCATTTTTTTTGATGATTTATTATGCTTCACATGGATTTTCTTTCTCAGGAAAAAATCAGAGGTCTTTCAACACCTCAAAGATTTCAAAGCTCTTGTTGAGACACAGTCAGGAAACAAAATCAAAATCCTCTGAACTGATAAAGGGGGAGAGTATATCAACCATGAGATACAAAATATTTGTCATGAGGTAGAGATTTAGTTACAACACAAAGTTCCCTATACTCCGCATCAAAATGAAGTTGTTGAGTAGATAAATAGATCTCTAAAAGAGATGGCATCTTGCATGCTACATGAAAAGTCACTTCCACAGAGATTATGGGCTGGAGAACTTAATTGTGAAACCTACATCCAAAATAGATCTCCCCATAGATCTATCAAGGATAAACCCCCCCTACAATTCTTGGAGCAGCCTCAAACTGGATGTGACCAACTTTCATATTTTTGATTCACATGCATGGGCCAAGCTTCCCTCTTAGAAGAGGAAGACACTTGATCCATAGAAAACAAAGTCTATATTTGTTGGATACCCCAACGGTGTGAAGGGTACAAACTTATTGATCTTTCCTCAGGCCGACTCGTCATTGAGAGAAGTTTCCAATTCAAGGAAAGTGTCTCGCATGTACCTCAACAGCCGCATGAAGACACCTTTGTTATTCCACCTTTCAGATATGATGAGCATGAACATACTGATTCTTCTTCAGATGAGATTTCTGACTTAGAGGATTCAGATGATTCAGATAGAAAGTCAGTAAATTTAGATGTAGAGTCAGTGCATCGAGATGCAGATGCAGAGCCAGAGAAGAGACCTAAGTGGGACCAAACTACTCTTCAGGATGTAGGGAATCTTGTTGATGGTCCAATTGATACTAGGAGGGCTTGGTATGATTTCAAGGATACTCCTCTTGCACTCGCCGCCACTGAAAAATTTCCACCCAGGCTTATTTTCTTGGTTTAGTCTTCATATCCATAGTGTTATGGAGAGGCTGTTGGAAATTCCTTTTGGGAATCTACCATGTAGGAGGAGTACAAATCCCTCCTCGAGAATTTGACTTGGGATTTGGTTCCCCTTCCTTCAAAAAGGAAAAAATTTAGGTGCAGATGGGTCTACAAGACCAAGAGCATAACGGATGGATATATTAGCATATACAAATCCAGGCTTGTTTCGAAAGGATTTTAGTAGGTGCATGGCACTGACTATGATGAGACCTTCACTCTAGTAGTGAATATGGATTCCATATGATTGGAACTTTCCATTGCGACAAACAAGGGATGGGAAGTCCATCAGATGGACATGAAGAATTCATTTCTTCATGGTGATCTTTCCAAGGAGATCTATATGGAGCATCCCCAAGGATTTATGCATGATTCATCTTTGGTCTGTCTACTAAAGAAGTCTCTTTATGGCCTCATGTAGGCTCCAAGGGAATGGTATGCTAATTAGGAATCCTACCTGTTGTCACAAAAATTTGTATGTTTTAAATCATACTTGAATGTTTACATGCTCAAGACAACTGATTCACTTCTACTCTTAGTTTTTTATGTTGATGATTTGCTGATCACCGCTCACTCGACTTCAATGATTATTTCATTCAATAGGATTCTACATGATAGGTTCTTGATGATGAACATGGGTCCACTACATTTCTTCCTTTGACTCGAGATTAGTCGGGATGCATCAAGAATCAAACTGTCTTAGGCCAAGTATGCATGAGATCTCCTTGAGATATTTCACATGACAGATTGCAAGTCTCCCTGACTCCTTTCCTATCAGGAGTCATACTTAAGGATGGTAGGGACAATCCACCAGTTGACAACACACTGTACAGACAATTATTGGGGATATTTTTGTATCTCACACACTCCAGACCATACCTTTGCTATGCATTTGGAGTAGTGTCTAGGTTCATGCAGGAGCTACATGAGCTACATTGGAAGGCTGCAAAGCATATCCTTCGATATGTACAGGGCACCGTCATCTTTGGGATTCATTATGAAACATAATATACATTTTATCTCATCGAGTTCACTGATTATGACTGGGCTCAAGATAACACTGATCACAAGTGCACATCTAGTTACTCACTCAGTCTTGGTTTTGGGCTATCTATTGGTCGAGAAAGAAGTAGGATTTTATTTTTATATCTTTGTTAAGTCCCCACTTTGGGACATCATCACAGTGCAGAGATTTATGATGACCAGAGTAGCCATATCGATGTAATAGCGAGTATAAGGGTATTTGAGAGGCATTGTGGGGTCCAACTTGCATTGATGATCATATTCCATCATTATGAGCCATTCTGCACATGGTGGATTTGGTTTTGTTGCATTCCGACGATTTCCATGATTTTGACTATTTTGAGATATAAGTCAATGGAATTCACTGAAGAGGTCATTTTGGGCACATTACTTGGAGGAACCTCTCAGTGTAATAGCTCATTGGAATTGGGAGGAGCAACACTATAGGATGGGATGGACAAAAGTGACTTTCAGTGGCCAGGGAGGCCACAAGGAGAGATAAGGATCTTTTCAAAGGTAAAAAAGTTAATTAATTAATTAAAGTGATTTAATTAATTAAATAAATATTAATAAAATGAAAGTCACTTTGGAGGGACAAGGTGAGCCAAAAAGAATAAAAGGAAGGCAAGGGCCTCTTCGCATGGATTCATGTATGTTTATCTTTTGATATTTGGCTTTAGCTAGTGATCCCAACATTGGGGGTTTTGAGGGTTTTGACATAACAAACCCTAGAGGACGATTCAGTGGTGAAAGATTCCACCTAGCTTGTCCCAAGCTTGGTCTTGGAGATGCAATACTCTCCCACACCATTCTATATCCATATCTTCTCAGTTGCAGGAGGATTCCACATCAGTTGCTTGTGCAGATAGAGAGAGGGTGCACCAGTTGGGGGTTTCCAGCAAGGGGGGTGCACCATTCATTGAGGAGGGATTCTTCCTAGCTGAGGAGAAGGGATTATGGGAATTCCAGGTATTGGGTTTCCTTTGAAGGTGTCTTGACATCATTCTTGGTGGTTTTCTAGAGTCTTTCAGTGGAGGATTGATTTGTATTGAGAGTGGGATGTTTTCCCAAGAGGAGGGCGCACCATTATTTGGAGGGTAGCTAGATCTAAGGATCTAGCAGGTATTTGAGGATTTGAGCACTTGGGTTCTCATTGCAGTGTCCTGATCTATCATTGTGGAGTGTTTCAGAGTATTGGGAGGCCTCCTTCATCAGGGCTGAATTATTTAGGGCTTCAGTCATCCAGTGGGGCGCACCATTTAGTGGAGGAGTTCAGATCTACAGAGGTTGAGAGGGATCTTGGAGATTCGAGCACCTGGGTTTTTCTTACCATAACCCGATCTAATGTTTAGCATCTTTCTGGAGGTGATTGGACATCTTTGGCACTAGGGCTGAATTGTTGAGGAGCTTCAGTTATCCAGCAGAGCGTGGCATCTTCCAACAATGAGGGGTTTGGCACTTGGCATTGGTCTTCATCTCTTATCCAACCTTTGGAGGCTTATTTTGTATTGTCAGGAGCATTTTGTAGCAGCTCATACTTGTTATCTATTGTCTATCATCTTGGCCATCTGTTGAGCATTCTAGATCGACATCTCCATTGTAGCAGGTTCTTCTATTTTATGAATAAAGAAGATTTGTGATGTTTTTGCTTGTCTATAATATTGCATATGGTTGAGGTATGTTTCATGGTTGTATATTCTTGTTATTTGCTACATACATGCATATAAACACAAGTAAACAAATAGATCAACAAACCGTTTGACGAAATACCTCACTCAGAAAAAGTTTTAAAACGACACTAAAACAATGACGATCCTTGCATATTGGCTTGGGATCATTACAATATTTAGCCGAGGAAGAGTACAGAGTGGTAGTTAGAATAACCATTCAGGCTATGTGGCTACAACATTTTCTCACTGATTTGGGAATTTAGTTTCATCAGTCGATCGTCATCTAGTGTGACAACTAGAGCACTCTGAAGTTCTGTAGAGATCCAATTTAGAGGCAATGGATGAAACACATCAAGATCCACATGCACTACATCCGAGACTTAGTTCATGAGGGGATCACTGACCTGCAATTTTTTCCTTCAATAGAATATATTGCATACATCTTCACCAAGACCTTCACTGAGCAAAAGTTCCATTCTCTATGAAGTCATCTTGGAGTGAAGGACAAAATTTCCTAGAAACCACCAGTTCTTCTTTTTACATACATTGTACTTTGAGGGGGGTTTTTTCCCATGAGGTTTTCCCTCTTTCCTCACATTATTTCAGTGTATCTTTTGCATTTGGGTACCTAAAATGGCCTCATTGCCGGGACCCATTCTTTATTTTCGCCATAATGATGTTCAGGTGGGGTGTTGGAATTACTTCACACACACCTATGATTTATTTTTCCTAATATTTTTCCTATGTTTATTAGTAATTATTCAATCTCCTATATTTTAGGAAGAATATTCTCTTCATTTTTCACTTCAGTTTGATCAGTTGAGTGGAGTCTATATGCTACATTGGGATTATCACCATGCAACATTGGGATCATCACAAGCTAATGTGCATTGTCATTTGGATCATCACCATAATAGCTCATTACCCATGATTCCTTGATATTCTCCTCACTTCAACCTATTTTAGTCAGTTAACTAAATATTGATAGACTAGTTAACTCATCTAGGTGGCAGTTCACTCCCGTAATTGCCTGAGAGACTAGACTAGGTGGCAGTTTACTCCCGTAACTGTCAGTGTGTGTCCAAATCACTCTAGACCACCACTATGGAGCATTGCATTCCCCTCCAGTGCACATTGGTTGAGTTATACAAGTATATCATGTGTAAATTATCATTCATTCATTTGGTTAATGAGAATTCTTCCATTCTTTCTCTCCCAATTCTCTTTTCTTCTATTTTCTCTTTAACTATGTATGTCAATTCCTAGCTAGATATACTATGTGCAGGTTCAACACATTTACATAAAGTAACAAAATATGAAATACAAGGGATGATGGATTCAAATGAAGCTAATTTGGATGCAATAATGGATACTATGATGGATGGTTTAAAAAGGGAGATCATGGAAGGATTGGAAATTTTTCTAATAGAGAGTCCACCTAAAAGTGAAAATGTATCCCATGAAATTCATGATGAGGACACAAGGAAGATGAATGAAGATTGGAGAAAATACAACTTTGGGTTGAATACTAACCACTTTCCTAAGATCGATATGAGGAAGCTTCATGGAAAGGATCCAATCACATGGATACTTCAGATGGAGCAGTTCTCTGATCTACATGATGTGCCACACACACAAAAGGTACGAATTACTTCTTTATATTCAAAACCCAATCAATTTGTGTGGTATCAATGGATTTTTTCTCGCAAATCACTTGTCACTTGGACAATTTTCACAGAAGAAATGATAGCACACTATGATGATACAAGGAGAAATACCTTATTTATCCAATTGATAAATCTAAAGCAAAAGGGTTCAGTTGCAGAGCACATTCATAACTTCCAAAGATTGAATATGAAGGTAACATATATTCTAGATGAGCACCTGATTGATGTATTCATAGGAAATTTAAAGGATAACATTCAACCTGAGGTTCTCCTTTGGGAACCTAAATTATTGGAGAATGCATTCAAGGTGGCAAGAAATGTTGAAAGTAAAAATATGGCTATGGCTACTAGAAGGAACACTCTTAACATATATCGAGAGAATAATGTTCTTTCTTCTAAAACATATCAACCTACAAGGTTGACGCCTCAACAATTGGAGGAAACAAAAGCAAAAGGATTATGCTTTAATTGTGACAACAAGTATAGTAAGGGACATAAGTGTAGTGAGGATAAAGTTTTCTACATAGATTGTGAAGAGGAAGAATAACAGGAACAAGAACAAGAACCATCCCAAGATGAAAACGTAGAAGGGATTTCTTCTGAAGATTTGAATCCCATGATATCATGTAATGCATCCGCTAGAATTATCACTCCTCAAACTCTCAATATCAAAGGATATATCAAAAAGAAAAGGGTAATAGTCCTAATTGATTTTGGTAGTACTCATAATTTCATTCACTATAAATTAACCAAAGCTCTCAATTGCTTTATATATCTAGCTCCAAAGTTTCAAGTAATGATTGAAAATGGATGAACTATCAATTGCTCAGGAAAATTCCATAAGATCAATATGACTATGGGGGAATATGTAATGAATAGTCAAATGATTTCTATACCCATTGGTGGTGTTGATGTCATATTAGGAGTCCAATGGTTACAATCATTGGGAACAATGGATTTTAATTTTCAAGAACTTTTCATGAAATTTTCATTGGAAGGAAATGAAATTGAGTTAAGGGGTATCACGGGGAAACCCAGTAAGGGGTTAAGCTCTAATGGAATGAAAAAATTATTGAAAAAGGGGCATTACGGTGTAATTGTACAACTATGCTCACTATATGTTCAAACATATAAGCCATATATTCCCCTAGATCTCCAAGGGATCATTGATAATCATTCCAAAGTATTTGAAGATATTCCCAGAGGTATTCCACCCACTTGCAATCAAGATCATGCTATTCACCTAATTCCTGGGAGTGTTCCTCCCAACATCAGGCCTTACAGATATCCTTATTCCTAGAAGAGTGAAATTGAGCGTATGGTTGAAGAAATGTTAGAGGTTGGCATGATTAGACTTATTCAATGTTCTTACTCTACACTGGTGGTAATGGTACTCAAGAAAGAGGGCTCATGGCGTATGTGTCCATATTATAAAGAGCTCAACAAGATCACTATTAAATATAAGTTTCCCATTCTTGTCATTGATGAATTGTTATATTAACTACATGGATCAATATACTTCATAAAGTTGGACATCTGTTCAGGGTATCATCAGATTAGAATGAATGAAGCAGATATCCCAAAAACAACATTCCAAACTCATGAAGGCCATTGATCGAGATTATTTTCGGCACAAAATGAGAGTGGAGATATAATAAAGAAATGCATAGAGATATTGTAGATATTCAATAATATAATAGAAATGTATCAGAGATGCAACCATAAACATAGATATACAGTAATACATGATTTCTATTAATTAGATAAATGTAAAGAGACTGTAAAAATACAGAGTGAAAGACTCGCTAGAATGGTGGCAGCTTATCTCTGAGAAGAGATGTGACGGCTACTTGCATTCGCCAGAAGATGATTAAAATGAGGCTCTGAAGGCCCTTTTAAAATAAACGGGAACACCAAAATTCCTAGACATCCAAAAACCTAACCCTAGGAGATGAAGTGCCAAAAGTCATGTGGGCCCCGTTTGGGTAAGTGAGTACATCAACTTCCCGGGGTTGTAACTTTTGCATACGATCTCCATTTTAGGAGTGTGATAGCTCGTTGGAAAGGTATTGTTGAGGAGATTCATTTTGGGGGCTCAATCATGCCTTTTGATATCATTTAGAACCTTGATCTCGAAAAACCTTCATTTGGACCCTCAAAATGGCCCCAGAAGTTAAAACTTGCTAAAAATAGTAAATTACCAAAATGGCCAGAAAACTATTTTGAGCCATTTGGAAAAGGTGGGTGGCCACTTATATCCACCTAGATCAATCCTCCCTCCTTAGGAAGCAATTGTCTCCATTGCGTTGAGTTCCTAGGGGAGAGGGAAAAGCATTTGTTGAATCTGCATCTTGGTGAGCTGTTTGTCTTGCTAGAGAAGTCATGCTGCTTAGTTTGTGGAAATCTGTCACAAACCTGTGGCTGGAAGGTTTGGACCTTTTTAACCAGTCTAGCTATTTTAGAAGACTGTGTGCAGAAGGAATCTTCATGCTTTGTTGCAACCTTGTCGACCTGCTTCTGTTGGATAGAAGGTGCTTTGGCCGAAGTTGTGGTGGTTGTAGTATCCTTCTGTTTACCCTTTGAATAGATTGTGGAGAGGATGAATTTTGTAGTATGAGATACTACCTTGCGGTACTGTTTAGGTGGGGCAGTAGTTGGAACTACCTCTGGTATCCTGTAGATATGACCCCCCAGAGTAATAATGACACTACGGGGTTGAGACTCATAGATAGCATGGTGTTTCCACATATATGGCTGGCCCAAGAGAACATCACAGACATCCAGTGGGGAAACATCACATAATACCTCATCCTTGAAGGGTTGGATGTTGTATGACAATCGACACTACTGGCTGACACGAAGATCTCGTCCTTGGTGAAGCCACCCAATGCTGTATGGTTGTGGGTGTGGTGTTGCCGACAATCCCAACTGTTTGACGACCTTTGCTGAGATGAGGTTCTTCTGTCTTCCGCTATCAACAATAAAATGCAGCGCGGTCCCCTTCACCCATATATATGAATGAAAAAGGCACTCCCCCTCTTCTAGATCTGTTGGTTCTTCTACTTGAATTGTTGTGGTCGCGACAATAGTAGTGGGGTCTGCGTCGATGATCTGTCTTTTACCAGTATTTTCAGAATCAGATTCTGAATCAGGGTTCGACTCCTTGTCTTTGATCTCGACCACCAATGACTATTTTGAGCGACATTTTTCGGTGTTGTGACAGGGTCTTTTATGGAAATCGCACCATTTTCTGGTGTCCTTCTTTGTCTTCCCGTGACCCTTCTTTTCTTGTGGCTTGGAATGGTTTTCGGGAGACTCTTTGTTATGGTTGTCTTTGTCATACTTTGGTTGTTGTATATTTGTAGACCCGAACTCCCGTTTGTTATGGTGCTTAAATTTCTTCTCGATTTTAACAGCATATCGATAGGCAGCACTGAGTGATGAGATGTCCAGAAAATCTATTTCAGTTTGGATGTATCTATGTAGAGCCCCACGGTATTTCAAAACCAAATGTCATTCAGAGTCTTTGATACCCAGCTTGGTGTGCAAGGTATGGAAGCTATTGGTGAACTCTGGAACTGATTGGCCCTTCTCTTGCCGTAGTGTGGTCCATCTCATGTACTGGTCCTCATAGTTGCCAACAAGGTAGTATTGTTCCTTTATCACATCCACAAAAAATTCCCAAGTGGGCTCGGCCCCATATATTCCAGAATCCTCTATGGAACTCTACTCCCAGTAAGTTTCCCACCAATGTTTGACATGGAGGAGAGACTTAAGGAGTGCGAAGGTGGTCTTTTCCTTGTCTGAAAAATTATGAAAAGAGAAATAACCTTCTAGCAAATTTAACCATTTATCTAGGGCATCTGCATCTATTTGACCTTCAAATACGGGAATATCAAAATTAACCTGTACCTTGAAAGGAAAGGTGCCTCCAAAGTGGTCGGTTGATGAAGATGAACCTGATGCTATCGGCAGGCGTTGAAGGATGTGGGAAAAATTCTCCATCATTTCGTCCCTTTGTCACGTGAGAGCTTTCTCAAGCAACAGACTGATAGGATCGTCTGCTCCATCGTTTTTCCTTTCTTCCGCTATTGAGGGTTTCTTGGGTGTGCAAGAGAAATTTTCCTCGAGAGAGACAAGCTCGAGACCCAACTTTCTATACTCGGACCTCGTCAGGGACATGCATTGAAAAATGATCAAGAGCAGCCTGCTCTGATACCACTGATCCAGATTATTTTCGGCACGAAATGAGAGCAGAGATATAATAAATAAATGCAAAAAGATATTGCAGATATTCAATAATATAATAGAAATGTATCAGATATGCAACCATAAACATAGATATATAGTAATACATGATTTCTATTAATCAGAGAAATGTACAGAGACTGTAAAAATACAGAGTGAAAGACTCGCTAGAATGGTGGCAGCTTATCTCTGAGAAGAGATGTGACAACTACTCGCATTCGCCAGAAGATGATTACAATGAGGATCTGAAGGCCCTTTTACAATAAATGGGAATGCAAAAATTCCTAGACATCCAAAAACCTAACCCTAGGAGATGAAGCACCAAAAGTCATGTGGGCCCCATTTGGGTAAGTGAGTACATCAACTTCCTAGGGTCGTAAGTTTTGCATATGATCTCTGTTTTAGGCGTGTGATAGATCGTTGGAAAGGTATTGCCGAGGAGATTCATTTTGGGGGCTCAATCATGCCTTTGGCTATCATTGAGAACCTCGATATCAAAAAAAATTCATTTGGACCCTCAAAATGGCCCTGGAAGTTAAAACCTACTAAAAATAGTAAATTGCCAAAATGGCCAGAAAACTATTTTGAGCCATTTGGAAAAGGTGGGTGGCCACCGATATCCACCTGGATCAACCATTATGAATTTTTGGTCATGCATTTTGGCCTTACAAATACACCTTCCACATTCCAAGGGTAGATGAATTCCATTTTCAATCCCTTTCTTCTAAAATTTGTGTTAGTATTTTTTGATAATATACTAATCTATAGCAAGTCTTGGGAGGATCATGTTGACAAGGTGCTACAACTACTAAAGGAGCAAAAACTATATGCCAAACCATTCAAATGTTTCTTTCGGGTGAAGGAGGTAGAGTATCTGGGTCATATTGTATCTCATGAAGGTGTCAAGGTATACCCTAACAAGATTAAGGCCATGATGGACTGGCCGATTCCAAAAACATTGAATAATCTTAAAGGATTTTTGGGTTTGACAAGTTAGTACTGCAAGTGTTTTTGGAACCATGGAAGAATACAAACACCTTTAATGAGGTTAACTAAGGAGGATGCATTTTCATGGAATCCATAGGAAACTAAATCTTTTGAACAACTTAAAGAGGCGATATGGAAAGCTCCTGTCTTGACCACACCAGACTTCACAAAAATCCTTATTATGGAATACGATGCCTTGGGAAATGGCATGAGTGTTGTTCTAATGCAAGAAGGAATTCCCCTTGGTTTTGAAAGTCAAAAACTTAGGGGAAAGGACTTACATAAACCCATTTATGATAAGGAAATGATGAAAATACTACATGAATTAAAGAAATGAATCCCTTACCTAATAGGTAGTTACTTCAAGGTCAAAACAAATCATGATAGTATTAAATACTTCTTGGAACCAAGACTATCTTCAAAATAATAACAAAAATGGATGACCAAGATATTGGGATATGATTTTGAAATCATATACAAAAAAGGAAGAAAAATGTTGTGGCATATGCACTCTCAATAAACGATGAATATATTGAGGCCTTTCTTTGTGCTATATCGATTATCCAACCCGATTGGATAATAGAAGAAAGGGATGAATGGAAGAATGACAAAAAAGTGTGGACTCTCATTCAAAGGTTTCAATAGGATTCTAGTGCATTAGATACATTTACATGGAAAAATGACTCACTATGGTACAAAGATCTCTTATATTTATTTAAGAGCTCCCAAATAAAACAAAAGTTACTCTTGGAATTTCACCTCTTCGATAGGAGGGCACTTTCAATTTTTGAAAACCTACCATAGGTCCAAGTAGGATTTTTTTTTGGATGGACTTAAAACTGATGTTCAAAGGTTTGTGGAAGAATACTTGGTTTTCCAACAAAATAAGGTGGAAACAATTAAGACCCTCGGTATTTTACAACCATTATCCACCCCAAGTCAGCGTTGGGAACAGTTTTCCATGAATTTCATCATAGGGTTACCAAATTATGAAGGAAAGAGTGTCATCAAGGTGATTTTTGATAGACTAACCAAGTACTAACACTTTTGTGCACTCTCTCATCCTTTCAAAGCCAACACAATTTCCACCACATTTATGGAGATAGTTCAAAATCTACATGTAAGCCCAAATATTATTATAAGTGATAGAAATCCCATCTTCATTGGATATTTTTGGACATGATTCTTTTCTTGTTTGGGTACTAAATTGGCTCATAGTTCATCTTATCATCCTCAATATGATAGAAAAACTGAGATAGTGAACAAATTTCTAGAAGGATACCTTCGTTTCTTTGTCTATGATAAAAAAACACAATGGTTCAAGTGGTTACCCTTGGAAGAATGGTGGTATAACACTTGCTTTCTGTAATACCCATGTTCCCCCCAACTTGTAATTAATCATTACTTGTGATTACCATGCTATGCCATGTGAACAATGTAAATTTATTATTTTTTATGTTTCCAAAAATTGTCTGTGGGGGTGAAGCCTTGAAGTACTGGCCATGATATCACTAGAAGAAAGAGTGAGGAAACTAGAGAGAGGGTTAATAATGTCAAATGATCCAAATTATATTTGGTGAAATAATGAGCCTCATCCCGATCCCAAAACAAAATTAGTTAATGAAAGAAGGATTGGTGGTTGAACAATAAACTACCCCAATGAATGGAAGCATGGAGGGTCTGGCTGAGGAGACAAAAAATTGTCAGCCCAAAGTACCAAAGAGTGCAATTTCCTATAGGCCCAAATTGACCCAAGTTCCTTCTGACAGAAGGAAGAGGACAGGTCTAGAACCTTCCCGGGGAGGAAAAAGGCATGCAATAATACACACAAAGGAAGACAAGAAGGAGACCATTCCCACGGGGAGTTGTGAAACTTGGATATGCTGAGAGAAAGATGAGAGCGCATGAGGCTCTCCAGATAAGAAAAATAATTGAAGGATTAAGCAGTTCTAGTTATTGGAGAGAAACATAAGAGGATTTCAATCTATGAGGAAGATAATTGTTGAAAGAAATGCACTAGTGAATGCAATATAAATATCAAAGAACTCATGGAAGAGTTATGAACTGGAGCATAGAAGACCCGAAATGCAGACTAGAGAAAAATAGGGTTATGGACTTGGTGATGGCTGGAAAGAAACTGGTGCTGGAAGGATAGGGCATCACGAGATAATGTAATTGTGAAGGGACTCTCCTGCACAGAGGAAATCCAACTAGGGAGGCATCTGATAAACCCCATGGAGGCTCTGAGATCAGTGGGGAAGAAGAGATACTTATATTTCATCTAGAGAGGTGGAGGAGAGTAAACTCCCTGATACCATTCTTGAGTTTGGAAAGAGAACAAAAAAAAACTGACATGAGAAGAAGGTCATGAGCTTGATGCTGAGAGAGCACCTGATAAACCTCACAAAGGTTGTGACAGAGAGAGGATCTATGGTAAATTTGTAGAAGTTTCCCTAGTGATATCATGGCTTGGTACAGGGGTGGCCAGAGTGATAAGAGGGAATGCCTTTAAGCCTATGGTTGGGTGGAGAGGTGAAAACCCACAGTTGGTTGGTTGGATGCAACTTGTAATAGATACGCATTTCATATACCATGTGCACTTGAATTGAAATTCATGATTTGAATGCTTGTATTTGTGATATACATGTACCTGCTAGATATAAGAGGGTGATGGTATTATATTGTGTCAAAATGTGCCTCACGTGAAATTGATGGTAATGATGCTTATTGTTCTTCTGAAAATTTATACATTTGAATGGTTGTAAGATGACAAGTTTTGGCTGCTGTGCTAGTTGGAAAATCCTCAAGGTGTTTTCCCAAGGATCAAATTCACATTTTTAGAGTTGGGACAGACTCCAAAGGACTACTAAAGTCCTGTTGATCCCTCGAAAATACCTTTCCCTATTATAGATATTGACTTCTATGAATGGAAGGAGATTCCTTCAAACCAGTCGTCCAAGAGACCAAAGGCTCATACCCATGACTTTAACCAAATCTTGGCTAAGAGGTATGAGTGTAGCCTCTGGAGCTTGACAAAGTTCCATAGGACGAGGACCTTGGAACCCTTCTCTACACTATAAAAGGAGATAAGTTATTTAGGAATCCAAGAGTCTGGAGCTCTAAGATAAATGAACATTGCAACATCCTAAATGTGTCAAAGGTGACCTGTCGGACCAGTAACTTGATGACTGAATGATAGTTGGCGGTCATTTACCCGTTATCATGGGATTCATCCCCTTTTTAAGCCCCAATCCACTTCTCGGTTGTGAAGCAATGCGAGCATTAGATATGAGTATATTTAGGATCTCTCGTAACTGTTGGATCTATGTCATGGTCACTCCGACATTGACCACTCTAGGAGACAAAGGGTGTTAAATGGTTGGAATCCTTTAATGATGAACTCGTGAAGTAATGCGAGACACATATCTGAGGATATTTAGGATCTCCTCTGACCATTGGATCTATGTCATGGTTAGTTTGGTGTTGACCTCTCTAGGAGGAAAAGGCTGTTAAACTGTTGGAATCCCCAAACAACGAACTCGTAATGTAACATGAGACGTGGATATAAGGATCCTTCGGGATACTTTTTGACCATTAGATCGAGTGTTACTAGAAGGATAGAGTAAGGGAAGGGATGATTGACATCAAGTGATCATTATTCCTTATGATCCTCCCAGTTGGTTACCCCCTGGTGTTATATCCTTATAATTCCCTACTCATGCATATATGGCATTGGCCCTCTTACTTGCATAATTTACCAAATCACTGCTGAGGATATCTACTTAAAAAACCAATTTTTAGAGAACATACGTGCCCTACACCACTACTCCCCACATACATATTATTGCTGCATGATAGACAACCCAAGTACATACACTTGCTGCATAATAAACAACCTATGTGTACCTCCAAAATTTGCAAAAAATAATTTTTTTTAAGGAATTTAGTGGAATTTATGAGCTATTGGAGGTTTCCCAACCAATTCACCTGCTATAGCCTGTCGCCCAACCAAATAACCATCCTTTTTTCATATAAAAGGAGGTGTTTGGGTCTCATTTCAGGATCAAGCATAAGAACGATGAAAATCTGCCCAATTTCACTTCCCTTCCTTGCCCAAGCATTTGAAACCTTTTTTGAGTTACTGCCTCAACATCCCTTCTTCAACCCCTTTTCTTATATTTAATCCATTCCATTTCCTTGAGGTGATTAGTATATTGTGAGAAGAGGCTTATTGAATGTGCACTTGGATCGTGAGAGTGTCGAGCCATGAATCCTCGTTATCCATTGGATCAAACCAGGGAATATTATGGGTTGTTCTATCATTATTTGGCTCTCCAGATAAACCCCACTTCAGGTGATTCAAGATGCAAGGTGTGGAGTTTCTCAAAGGCTAAAGGCTAGAGTGATGTTAGTAGATGACATGGACAAAGTACATGATGGAGTTCGACAGAGCCAATGTGTTTCATTTCATGGCTAATCCACATGTCTTATTGACTCATCATATATGGTATAATGTTGGAGAGATGGGTGCCATGTGTCAAGGTGGAGTCGTCACCACTAATCTTCCAGGTAGCATATGTGTAACATCCTTCTTTGGCACACTGAGCGAACTTATTCTTTAAGGACACTTGCTTGCAAGTGATCCGGATTATTATGCTATTAAAACTTTTTTATTTTGATTATGAGGCGTTATGGGTTGATGACATGTGGTTTTACCGCTTTGACATAGATAGGTGCTATTGACTCGGTTTTACTGAGTGTGCAGGATTACGGACCTAGAGGATGCCGAGGCATCGATGGAATCCCTTGGACTCTGGATTGAGTCAGGGAGTGTGCCCTTGGGGTTTGATTGTTTTACTATGATATTAATGCATTTGACTGGATGATATGATATGGATATGTTCTAACATGATTTGTTGATGATGTAGGCCGACGATAACTTGCCAACCAGACTCACATATGGAGTAAAGGGGTCACACACAACTACCAGAGAGGTTGAGGGAGAGGTGTGGACAATATCGATACCACAACCTACTACCACTCCCACCATGGCCCGAACTGTAGTTTAATGATTACCTAGTTCGAGAGGACCCATGATGCCATGAGGGAAGACTGTGACAGTCACTCACGATGATTCTAAGGGGTGCACAATAAGGAGGGGGCCTTATTCCTTAAAATCCCTTAGTCTCCCTCAAGTTCACCCGACGGAGTGTTGACTCTAGGGGTTATTGATGTATACCAAATTAGTCAAGAGGCGAGTGGCACCCTTGGAGCATGTGGTGCATCCTGAAGGGCACGTTACACAAGAAAAATGGAGAGTGGCGAGGGGCACCCTTGGAGCACGTAGTGCGTCCTGAAGGGCACATCGGAT
Organism: Picea engelmannii; assembly: GCA_009831015.1. Classification (NCBI taxonomy): domain Eukaryota; kingdom Viridiplantae; phylum Streptophyta; class Pinopsida; order Pinales; family Pinaceae; genus Picea; species Picea engelmannii. The sequence goes on along the minus strand of ML783577.1, from coordinate 244,227 downwards.
AAGGGAATAGATGAGGCGAGTGGCACCCTTGGAGCACCTAGTGTGTCCTGAAGGGCACGTCACATTGTTGATGATATAGGGATGAAACTAGATGTCCCTAAGACAAATAACATGTTAAGTAAATTTTAAAACAATTTCCCTAATTAAATGTCACCCAGAACGAAATTTAGGGCCTAAGTCTAAATTATGCTAGTGGTAAAGTTTTATCTCGCTATATATAAAAGAAGAAGAAGGGGTATATATATATATAACAATAATAATAATAAAACTAAAACCACATAAATAATAATTATGACCTTAGTTAAAATATTGTAACGC
>ML783577.1:230522-241254 GCA_009831015.1 Picea engelmannii | reverse complement strand
GCTTCCTCTGACACATTCAGTAATACTGAATCAGAGAGACACAGTCGAATTGTGCTCTTTGCCTTCCGATCCGTCTTTTTCCAGTCATCTGCAGAAGTTCCTGTAGGTGTCGTACCTGGATCTACCGCGATCCACTGATCTCTATCCACCAAAATATCTTCCATCTTGAGCTTCCATAGCTCAAATCTTTTCCCATTAAACTTCTCGATCTCCATCTTCGAATTGCTTTCCATTTCTTTTCACCTGAAAAACAATACCGTAGATCTCCCACTATAACAAGGCTTATCACAGTCCCGAGCCAAACCCTTGACGACAAAGGCGTCCCCCTGAAGCCAATAAAGCTCTGATACCAAATGTAAATTCTAACCTTGTACAATATCTACTGCAAACTGATAGTCAGAAAAGAACAGAAAAGATATAATGGCAAATACAAACATTACACAGAGATTTTTCACCTGGAAACCCAAACCGGGAAAACCAGCATATATTATATTCATACACATTGTGTTACATTGTTTACAATACAATATACATATAGGAGCCAGCGACATCCAAAACCCTAACCAATGACCTGGATTAGTCCAAAACCCTAATTCCTTAACCGGAAATAGAAAACCATCGACAAAAACCATGTGCCGAAAAACCACCTAATATCACGTGGTCCCGGAAATATGTCGTCCCGGAAATATGTCAGCTCGGCGAAAATATGTCGGCTCGGCCCGGCGAAAATATGTCGGCCCGAAAAAAAAAATTCGGGTGCGCTGCCCCTGAACCCCCGCGTGGGGGGCTCCGCCCCCCTGCACCCCTCTAACCCCCCTGTGCGCCCGACGCAGGCGCTCAGACACTACTACTCGTGCAAAGAATATAACACATACCCAACAAAAAGGGGTTAAATTCCACATCTGCCTTTTTGAGTTCTAATTAAAAGGGGAAAGAGGGAAAATAAAAAATTAGGAATCTAGGGAAAAGAGGTAACATAAAAACAGAAAAAGGGGGACTTAAGGGAAAAAGTGGAAAGTCAACTTAGTAAAGAATCCACCATTTAAGAGCTTTCTAATTTTAAACTGAATTAGCAATTTCGTAATAGGGAAATTCTTTAAAACCCGTAAGGGAATTTGGGGACACCTAGGAGTGATTCTAGGAGTAACTCTAGGTGGGTGAGGGAAATAAAGATAATTACTTAATTAAAGAAATTAATTCATGGAGGATTGTAGGGGATCATGGACACTTGTACGGAGAGGAATTTTTAGGAATTTATTTTTAAAACTTTAAATAAATGAGATTTTAGGAAAGAAAGGAAGTTCGAAACTCTATAAAAGAAAGGGAGGAGAAGGAGGAAGGACCATCTTCTGTTTGCGTAACGTTACACTACAAAAATATCAACTTGACTGATTTACTTGTGGGAGTTGGGATAACCAGCTCGGAGAGGAGTGGTAACTCGGCTTTGCGAGGCGAGCTGGGAGCTAGACGAAACCTCTAGATAGTGTGTGTGGCCCCTTTGCGGATAATGGGGCTAAGGGGGGAGAAGAGTACCCCTAGCGTTGGCTGGGAGGTACCGGTGAGGTCTCGACGGTCGGCGGGCGGGAGTAGCATGGAGCACAGGATGCCACTCGAAGTGAGCGAACAGGCAACGGTAAGCTTTCTTCATTTGAATGGTAGATTGTTGTAGGTCTTATGATTGGATCTGCATGTTGATTATGTAAGTAAATTGGATGTTTAGATTGATAGCTGAAATTTTTATTAGACTAGCTCATTGGTTGTCGTCTCCTATGGCCTTGTTTCCTGCATGTCATGACCACCCTGTGGTGTTGATTGTGACCTTGAGGTTGTTTATCCTTCATCCCTAGCTCATCAGTCCTCGCCTGAGCAGTCGGCAAGGAGCCTGATCTACAGTTGTCAACTTAGAATTAAAAGACCTATGGATATCAACGCCCTTCTTTTCTGTGTGAGGATAATTAAGTGAAGGATGAACCCATCTGTCGTCTACCACTGTTGTTGTCCTTGGTAGTTTGTTGTCTTGCGCTCTCTAGAAAAGGTACCTATGTGTATGGACTTCTTGCATCATGTTGGTTTTCCCTGTGATCATCTCCATGACCTCCCCCGATGGACCCTTGCATGCCTTTACTTTTGGCTGTGTTGGATTGTTATCCTAGTAATGTGAATAATTTCTTTTCAGTTTGAAATTTTAGTGTTATCCTGGTAATGTAAAGAACTTCATTCAAGTCCGCAATTTTAATGATATCCTAGTAGTGAAAATATTTAATATCACTCTATTTTTTTTTACATATTGGAATACTGGTAATGTAAGGAATTTCGTTCAGTCTACGATTTCATTGATCTCTAATGAAAAGAATTAATCTCCGTCTGTTTTTTTTTTACATATTGGTACCCTGGAATGTGAAGGAATTTAAATTCCGGTCTGCATTTTTGGGTATCCTAGATTAAAAAAGGGGGGCATTGTTATCTCTGGTTGCATTTTTTGGCACCCCAGTGAAGAAAAATAACTCTCCGTCCTTGTCCACGATTGGGTTGCGTTGGATGTATTAACCATCCCTTACTGTCACCACCATTTTTGTCTTTTACCAACAATCTCATTACCACTAGCCGACCATGATTATTTTGTGTGTTACACAGATTTTTTTTTTATGCTTAATGACTCAATGTTCACATTCTTCCATGGGGTAGCATTTTGGTTGACTGGGATTCTGTTGAAGGGTCGAGCTTTTTATCTTCTTTAAAATGTTGTTGGAGTTGCTTCTTTACCGATGATTTTCTTTTCTTTAGCATGCTGCCTAAGTTGTTCCTTTACCCACAATTTTCCCTTTCTTTAACACGCTGCCTGAGCTTTCTGCCTCACCAACGATTTTTTCCTTAAATGTTGACTGATTTTGTTGACCCAACACCCATGAAGTTTTCTTCCCTAGAATGACTACGTCATCCCTGCCAACGGACCAAATTGCAAGCTGTGATAACCGTGTTTAATCCTGTAGATGATAGCGCCAACCTTCCCTGTTTGGTAACAAATCCACCCTCTAAATGAGTGCAAGTTGAATCATAATCACCCTAGAATTCAGGTTTGGGTAGCTGCTCGAATCTTGGTTTTATACAGTTCTCTTCCCCTTTTTCTTACAGCACAATCTTCCTTCTCTAAATAGAGTTAATAACCCTGGTGTGGGACAACGAAGCTTTACCTCATTTTGCCCAAAATCTTACAGATGTTTATATTTGTCTGGATGCATAATGCGGTGGAAATATTAGTTTCTATCATTTTCCTCGTGGTTTTCCAAGCTCAATGATCATGCTCAGACTTGACCTTTCTTTGCCTTGTCCTCAAAGCTGTCATGCTCACACCTGGCCCATACTGACAGATTCCTAGCTTTATTTAATGGAAAATTTATACATTGAAGAGAGGGTGCTAAGTAAGTGTGTTAAGTGATTGCGTTATAACAATTTGGAATTACTATTACTTTAAGACTTAGATATTTTAGAGAGTGTGCCCTGTACTTGACAGTCCGTGTTGACCGCCTGGTATTTAGACCACATGAAATGATGCCAACGACTTCACAAGTTTGGGGTAGACACGGTATTGAGATGCCTTTGAAAACCTCACCTCTTTGATAAGTATTTTAAATGGTGATTTATTTCTCCAGACTATTCTGCGTTATACTTATAAAATCTCTTAAGTTGGTTGCCCAATTTATGGACGGATCTTGTAACTGGTGCCTAATTTATCTTAGACAACCATCTTTTGAATCAACGTTTATGCCTGAGTTTTTCCCCTGCTCTAGTCCTTACCTCTACATTTACCCAGCAGTGAATTTTGTTAAAGGCCTAATTATTCACTTTTCATCCTTGTGCCTTGTTGTTTACTTTACAATGAATGCCTGGTTATTTATTATTAAATGTCATGTTATAACTGCATTGTTAATTTTCTTGTGATAAAGGCTTTTGTTATTTGCTTCATTGTTTATTTTAAATGGTAGCATTCTAGTTTAAATGGTTTCCTTGTTATCAAGATTAGTGGCTAGTTGGTAGGAGTTTGGATTGAAGATGGGTCCGGATGTTTTACTTTGCTAGACTGGTGGCCTTTAATGTTTATTGATTGTAAATTAATGGCTAAATTCTTTTAGACAATCTAGTTAGTTCATAATTTATGATTAATTATGTTTTGATTATTAGCCAAGTCGAATTCCAGACTTGCCTATTGATGTTTATTAAACATTGAATTAGAGGGTACCTTGATGAAAAATTGTGATTTAAAGTTGCACAATGGATTGGATTTAAGACTAATGTAGAATGTAACTTATCGTCATATTGCAATTTAGACATGCTAAGTTAGGCTCATAATAGATGATTATTATAGACTGTAATTATTGACTAGCTTGCCTTGACGATGGATCGGGGTATTGGCGAAGTCGTTTTTAGCCTGCACTTCCCTCTAAAAGGGGGGGGGGGTTGTGGTTCCTTTTAATTAATGTTGTACTTGGTTGTAAACTTTATTGTGCTTGGTCTGCTTGTGTAGGACGAGATGTAGACACCTCCTTGTTCCTTAGAAAAGTCGCTAGCCTTGAGACCTTAAATGGTCAAAATCGATGGGAACCTGGGCTTGAGTGTTTCTTATGTGTCCTGGAGGTCCTAACCATTGCAGGGTAGGATGGGTGGGTAGTCATTCTTATTTCTGTATGCTGAATGTCGTATATTGCTTCCAGGTGATTGATGTGCTTCTATGTTTGGTCGTCATGTTGTTGTTGCATGAGTTGTTTGCACCTTGTTCGTCATTGTGTTGCGTTGTTGATTATAATGACATCATTACCTTCACACACTCACACACATTTTTTTTTTTTCACACTTGTTATGTGAGGCTTGTTGTCGTGATGAAATGGGAGGTTCGTTACATGTGGTATCAAAGCGAGCTCAACCTGGGACTTGGGATCGCTATGGCTTTCGTTGATATGATTTGATTATATTGTTGCTAATCGAGTTTACTTGTGTGCATGTAGGTAATCATGGTTTGAGGACATCGCGGAGGCAGATGACGGGGTGCTAGGGGAGGTGGCATGATGCCTCGAGTAGCATCCATGCTCAAGGGGTCTAACCCTTAGGGAGTCGAGCAGGTTCTTGGACAGGAGCAGATGGCAGTTGGTGATGTGGTTGGAATGATGAGATATTTTCAGTGCATGTTCGAGGCACTGATCATCTGTTTGGATAGAGATGAGGCCAGGGCACCGGCACCCACTGAGGTTCCACCGCATGCTTCGGTTGGTACTAGTAGAATTCACCACGAACTCGAGAAGGTCAAATTTCCTGAGTTCTTTGGTGCCCCAGATAGCGCAGCTGCTGCGACATGGTTGGAGAACATGGCGATGTTCTTCGCACTTCGCGATTATACCTCCAACATGAAGTTCTGCATGGTATTATTTCAACTGAAGGGGAGAGATCTTCTATGGTGGAAGACGCTCCTACCACAGCTAAACATGGCCATCGAAGATGTGTCATGGGAACTATTCGAGGAATGGTTCTAAGAGAGGTACCTTTCAGAGTAATTCATTGAGCATCAACTCAATGAGTTCAATGCCTTATGAAAGGGAAGTCGTATAGTGCCCAAGTACGAGGCCTATTTTATGGAGCTTCTCTGGTATGCTCCACACCTTAACACTAAGAAACTTAAGGTCAACAGGTTTGTGTTCGGCCTTAACGGCAGCCTATGTGCAAAGGTTAGGATTTTGATGCCTCAAAACTTGCATGATGTCGTCCGGAAGGCCCTCATAGCAGAGGAGGATCTTATCAGTAGGGGTCAGACCAGGACTCCAATGAGACCAGCAGGGCAAGTTCCATATAGAGCATAGCAACATCAGACACTAGCTAGACATATCCTGGGATATCGTGGCTTCTAGAGGGGATCCATTTTCACTACACCTCAGCGACCAACGCCTCAACAGTGGACACCTTATCAAGGACCACAACATCAACAACAACGTTGATTGCAGCAGCAAAAGTTTAGGCCTATTCAGTAGAAAATAACAAGGTTCCATGTCAGTGGGCCATCATCATCTACTTCGGGTACCAGGACTATTGGGCCAAAGAAGGGGTGTTGGACGTGTGGGGGGCCACATTACCAGTGCGACTGCTCGGTGGAGAGGACCAGAGCATCCGGATCAGCCAGACCCACTATCGTGGGAGATATGGGAAAGGCCTATTGGATTTATGCAGCGGTGAATAACTGCCAGGTAGAGCATCAGTCAACGATGCTCGAGATGACAAGTACCGTCGCTGACCAGACTCTTATTTTTTTTATAGATCCTGGTGCCACCGAGAGTTTCATTTCTGGTGAAGTGCTAAAATGGATTAAGGTAAAGGAATTCGAATAGGATGAGTTTATATTCATGGAGATGACTTCAGGAGCCAAACAGAAGGTTGGAGGAAAGGTTACGGGCTGTGTCCTTAACCTGGGAGAGTTTGTCACAAGGGCCAACCTGTACGTCACGATCTTAGGATCTTATGATGTCGTGATTGGTATGGATTGGTTGGAATCACATGAGGCGATACTCAAGTGTAAGACAAAACTGTTGAGCTTGGCCGATGATGAGGGACAAAGACGTGTGATTGTAGGATGGAACCAGGGAGTTTCCCTGAGATTCATCTCTTCCTTACAGGTACAGAAGAGTATGCGTAAGGGGTGAAAGATTTATGAGATCCTTGCATTAAACAAGAAGGGAGTAGCGGAAGGTCTAGAACACATTCCAATGGTAAGAGAGTTTGTGGACGTGTTTCCAGAGGAGTTATCTGGGATGCCATCAGAAAGGGAATTGGATTTTACCATAGACCTAAAACCGAGGATTGAGCCGATAACAAGAACGCCTTATCGAATGTCGACCCCGGAGTTACAAGAGTTGAAAATGCAACTAAAGGAGTTGTTGGACCTAGGACTGATACATCCTAGTGTGTCATCGTGGGGTGCACCTGTTATTTTCATGTGAAAGAAGGATGGGTCATGGAGGCTCTGCATTGACTACCATCAATTGAACAAGGCCACGATCATGACTCAGTATCCATTGCTGAGAATTGATGATCTATTCAATCAAATGAAGGATGCGATGGTGTTCTCCAAGATCGATTTGCAATCAGGGTATCACCAATTGTGGATCAAAGAGGATGAGGTCCCTAAGACCACCTTTAAGATGAGGTTTGGACATTACGATTTTATTGTTTTACCATTTGGACTGACAAACGCCCCAGGGGTATTTATGAGTTTGATGAATGAGGTGTTCTGCGAGTACTTGGACAAGTCCGTCCAAGTATTCATTGACGATATTTTGATATACTCTTGGATGATGGAGGAGCATGATGAGCACTTGCGCTTGGTACTATAGTGTCTGCGAGAGCACAAATTGTATTGGAAGTTGTCCAAATGCTCATTTTATCAAACGAAGATTCACTACTTAGGGAATGTCATCTCTGGCGAAGGCATCGTCATGGATCTAGAAAAGGTCAAGGCTATCATGGAATGGCTTGTGCCAACGAATTTCACGAAAGTGCATAGCTTCATGGGTTTAGTAGGATACTATTGATGGTTTGTAGAAGGGTTTTAAAAGATAGAAAATCTGATCACGAAATTGTAGAAGAAAAACAAGAAGTTTGTTTGGACCAAGAAATGTGCGGAAGCATTTCGGAGGCTCAAGGAGTTGTTGACAACAACACCGATACTAAAGGTCCTTGACATGGATGCAAACTTCTTGGTATGCACTGACGCATCCAAGGAATTCTTAGGCGGATTCTTGATGCAAGACGGACGAGTGATCACTTACATTTCGAGGAAATTGAGAAGGCATGAGGAGAACTACACGATGCATGATTTGAAGTTATTAGCCATCGTATGTGCCTTGAAGGTGTGATGACACTACCTTGTTGGATGACAATTTGAACTAAAGACTGACCATTGTGGACTACAACACATCTTTACGCAAAGCAACCTAAACGCACGACAACGACGTTGGTTAGAATTGCTTAGTGAGTACAACTTTGAGATTACTTACATAAAAGGAATGGTGCACTGAGTGGCAGATGCTTTGATTTGGAGACCACACATCTTTTCGGTGTTTCCTCTTTAGATGAATCTATGTGAAAAGATTCTAACTTTACAGTGTAATGATGACTGGTACAAAGAGGTCAAGGTTTTTATCAGACAAAACACAATGATGGTACCACGATTTGTAGGATTTTCGTTTGATAGCGATGGTTTATTTAGGTTTAAAAATCGTGTCTACGTATCGTCAAATGACGAGTTGAGGATGTTGATCTTGAGTGAGGATCATAGAGCAGTTTATATGGCTCAATTGGGATTCACAAAGATGAGGGCAGACCTTAAACCCTTATTCTTCTGGAAGGGAATAAAGGCAGACATAGTTAACTATGTGGCCAGATGTCTAGAATGTCAACAGGTAAATGTTGAACATAGACACCCAGCAGGATTACTACAACCACATGCTATTCCAAAATCGAAATGGGAGGTTATTTTGATGGATTTTATTATTGGATTGCACTGAAGGCAAGGAGACATGAATCGATTTTCATACTAGTAGACACTCTGATGAAGAGTTCTCACTTTATTCTTGTGCATATGACATATCCGGTACCTGACATAGCTAGAGTGTTCATCAGTGATATTGTGAGGCTGCATGGCATGCATAAGAGGATTATATCTGATCGAGGATTGGTGTTTACTGGATGATTTTGGATGAGTTTCCAAGAGGCCTTGGGAACCCAACTTAACTTTAGTACAGTGTATCACCCAGAGACTGAAGGGCAGACTGAACGAACAAACCAGAACTTGGAGGACATGTTGCACATGTACATGATGGACCAACAAAAGCGTTGGGAAGAATTATTGCCACTAGTAGAGTTCGCTTACAACAACAATTACCAGAGCACCATTAAGATGGTGCCTTTTGAGTTTCTTTATGGGTGACCATGTCAAATGCCTTTGAGTTGGGATCGGCTCGAGGATAGGGTCCTGGTGGGACCTGAAGCGATCCAAGAAATGGAAGAGAAAACACAAACAATAAGACAAAGGATTAAAGAAGCGCAGGATGGATAGAATAATTATGTCGATGCGTGTTGTGTCGATCGTAGTTATGAGGTCGGTGATCGAGTCTTCCTACAGGTTAAACTGCATAAGAGTTCAATCAAGTTTGGGAAGGGAGATAAACTCTCTCCTAGGTTCATGGGACTTTTCGAGATTGTGGAGAGAAAAGGGCCCATGGCCTATCGACTATCCTTGCCTGATTCTTTGAGGCGTATGCATGATTTTTTTCATGTATCTATTTTGAGAAATTATATTAGTGATCCTACACATGTTATTGACATGATTTCTTTGCAGGTATCAGACAAGGGAGTGCTCATAGCTGAGCCGGTCCACATCTTGGATCATCGCGTTTGACAGCTATGATGTCGAATGATAGATTAGGTCAAGGTCCAGTGGGACAATTATAGTCCACACTCGGTGACCTAGGAGGACGCATATGATCTGCGCCAGTAGTTTCCATTTTTGTTTGATAGATAAACATATGATACTGTGATACTCTTTATTTCAGCATTTATACTGTGAAACTTCGGGACGAAGTTTAGACCAAGAGGGGGTGTATGTAACATCCCATTTTGTCACACTGAGTGAGCTTATTCTTTGAGGACACTTGCTTGCAAGTGATCCGGATTATTATGCTATTAAAACTTTTTGATTTTGATTATGAGGCGTTATGGGTTGATGATATGTGGTTTTACCACTTTGACATAGATAGTTGTTATTGATTCGGTTTTACCGAGTGTGCAGGATTATGGACCTAGAGGATGTCAAGGCATCGATGGAACCCCTTGGACTCCAGATCGAGTCAGGGAATGTGCCCTTGGGGTTTGATTGTTTTACTATGATATTAGTGCATCTGACTAGATGATATGATATGGATATGTTCTGACATGATTTGTTGATGATGCAGGCTGATGATAGCTTGCCGACCAGACTCACATATGGAGTAAAGGGGTCACACATGACTACCAGAGAGGTTGAGGGAGAGGTGTGGACAATATCCCTACCACAGCCTACTAGCACTCGCACCATGGCTCGAACTGTAGGTTAACGATTACCTAGTTCAAGAGGACTCGGGATGCCATGAGGGAAGACTGCGACAATTGCTCATGATGATTCTAAGGGGTGTGCAATAAGGTGGGGGACTTATTCCTTAGAAGCCCTTAGTCTACCTCATTTTCACCTGGCAGAGTGTTGACTCCAGGGGTTATTGATGTCTACCAAATCAGTCAAGAGGCGAGTGGCACCCTTGGAGCATGTGGTGCATCCTGAATGGCACGTCGCGCAAGAAAAATAGAGAGTGGCGAGTGGCACCCTTGGAGCACATAGTGCATCCTGAAGGGCACATCACACAAGGGAATTGATGAGGCGAGTGGCACCCTTGGAGCACCTAGTGTGTCCTGAAGGGCACGCCACGTTTTTTATGATATAGGGATGAACCTAGATGGCCCTAAGACAAATAACATGTTAAGTAAATTTTAAAACAATTTCCCTAATTAAATGTCGCCCAGAACGAAATTTAGGGCCTAAGTCTAAATTATGCTAGTGGTAAAGTTTTATCTCGCTATATATAAAAAAAGGGGTATATATATAACAATAATAATAATAAAAAAACTAAAAGCCACATAAATAATAATTATGACCTTAGTTAAA
>ML783577.1:215195-230383 GCA_009831015.1 Picea engelmannii | reverse complement strand
TATATATATATATATATATATATATCTGTTGGAATAAAATTTAAAATGTAAAGAGGGAATTAATTGTTTAATCTTGTGATAATTTAAATTAAACTAATTTAATTAAAAAGGGGAAAAAGGGGTTAAATTCCACAACTGCCTTTTTGAGTTCTAATTAAAAGGGGAAAGAGGGAAAATAAAAAATTAGGAATCTAGGGAAAAGAGGTAACATAAAAAGGGAAAAAGTGGGACTTAAGGGAAAAAGTGGAAAGTCAACTTAGTAAAGAATCCACCATTTAAGAGCTTTCTAATTTTAAAATGAATTAGCAATTTCATAATAGGGAAAGTCTTTAAAACCTGTAAGGGAATTTGGAGACACCTAGGAGTGATTCTAGGAGTAACTCTAGGTGGGTGAGGGAAATAAAGATAATTACTTAATTAAAGAAATTAATTCGTTGAGGATTGTAGGGGATCAGGGACACTTGTACGGAGAGGAATTTTTAGGAATTTATTTTTAAAACTTTAATTAAATGAGATTTTAGGAAAGAAAGGAAGTTCAAAACTCTATAAAAGAAAGGGAGGAGAAGGAGGAAGGACCATATTCTGTTTGCGTAACGTTACACTGCAGAAATATCGACTTGATTGATTTACTTGTGGGAGTTGGGATACCCAGCTCAGAGAGGAGTGGTAGCTCGGCCTTGTGAGGCAAGATGGGAGTTAGACAAAACCTCTGGATAGCGTGTGTGGCCCCTTTGCATCTCAGGGGGCTAAGGGGGAAGAAGAGTACCCCTAGCATTGGCTGGGAGGTACCGGTGAGGTCTCGACGGTCGGCGAGCGAGAGTTGCACGGAGCATGGGACACCACTCAGAGAGGGAGAACATGCAATGGTACACTTTCTTTGTTTGAATGGTAGATTGTTGTAGGTTTTATGATTGGATTTGCATGTTGATTATGTAAGTAGATTGGATTTTTAGATTGATAGCTGAATTGGTTCTTAGACTAGCTCATTGGCTGTCATCTCCTATGGCCTTGTTTCTCACATGTCGTGACTGCCCTGTGGTGTTGATTGTGACCTTGAGGTTGTTTAGCTTTTGTCCCTAGCTCATTAGTCCTCGCCTAAGAAATCATCCAAGATCCTGATCTACGATCGTCTCCTTAGAATTAAAATACCTATGGATCTCAATGCCCTGCTTTTCTGTGTGAGGATGATGAAGCGAAGGACAAACCCATCCTCCATCTACCGTTGTTGTTGTCCTTGGAATTTTGTTGTCTTGCACTCTCTAGTAAAGGTACCTCTGTGTATGGACTTCTTGCGTCATGCTGGTTTTCCCTACAATCATCTCCATGACCTCCCCCGATGGACCCTTGCGTGCCTTTACTTTTGGTTGTGTTGGATTGTTATCCTGGTAATGTGAAGAATTTCTTTTCAACCTGGAATTTTATTGTTATCCTGGTAATGTAAAGAACTTCATTTCAGTCTGCAATTTTAATGATATCTTGGTAGTGAAAAGATTTAATCTCACTCTAGTTTTTTTTACATATTGGAATATTGGTAATGTAAGGAATTTCGTTCAGTCTACAAATTCATTGATCTCTAATGAAAAGAATTAATCTTCGTTTGTTTTTTTTTAACATATTGTTACCTTGGAATGTGAAGGAATTTAAATTCCAGTCTGCATTTTTGGGTATCCTAGATTAAAAAAGGGGGTTTTGTTATCTTTGGTTGCGTTGTTGGGAACCCTGGCGATGAAAACAAATTCTCCTTCCCTGTCTGCAATTGGGTTGCATTGGATGTATTAACCATCCCTTACTGTCACCACCATTTTTGTATTTTACCAACAATCTCATTACCACCAGTTGACCACGATTATTTTGTGTGTTACAGAGATTGTTTTTTTACGGTTACTGACTCAATGTCCACGTTCTTCCATGGAATAGCATTTTGGTTGATGACAATTCTATTGAAGGGTCATGATTTTTATCTTCTTTAAAATGTTGCCCGAGTTGCTTCTTTACCCACGATTTTCTTTTCTTTAGCATGCTGCCTGAGTTTCTGCTTTACCCACAATTTTCCCTTGATTTAACATGTTGCCTGAGCTTTCTGCCTCACCCATGATTTTTTCTTTAAATGTTGACTGATTCTGCTGACCCAATGCCCATGAATTTTTCTGCCCTTGAATGACTATGTCATCCCTGCCAACGAACCAGATTGCAAGTTGTGATAACCGCGTTTAATCCTGTAGATGATAGTGCCAACCTTCCCTGTTGGGCAATGAATCCACCCTCTAAACAAGCACGAGTCGAATCATAATCACCTTGGAATTCGGCTTTGGGTAACTACTTGAATCTTGGTTTTATACAGTGCTCTTCCCCTTTTTCTTACAACGCAATCTTCCTTCTCTAAATAGAGTTAATAACCCTGGCATGGGACAACGAAGCTGTACCTCATTTTACCCAAACTCTTACAGATGTTTATATCTGTCTGCATGCGTAATGTGGTGGAAATCTCAGTTTCTTTCATTTTCCTTGTGGTTTTCCGAGCTCAATGCTCACGCTTAGACTTGACCTTTCTTTTCCTTGTCCTCAGAGCCATCATGCTCACACTTGGCCCATATCGACAGATTTTTGGCCCATACTGATAGATTGCTGGCCCATGCTTACAGTTAGTTCATAATTTATGATTAATTATGTTTTGATTATTAGCCAAGTCGAAGTCCAGATTTTCCTATTGATGTCTATTAAACATTGAATTAGAGGGTACCTTGATGAAAAATTGTGATGTAAAGTTGCGCAATGGATTGGATTTAAGATTAATGTAGAATGTACCTTATCAACATATTTCAATTTAGACATGCTAAGTTGGGCTCATAATAAATGATTATTATAGACTGTAATTATTGACTAGCTTGCCTCGATGATGGATCAGGGTATTGGTGAAGTCATTTTTAGCCTGCGCTTCTCGCTGAGGGGGGAGGTGGTTCCTTTTAATTAATGTTGTACTTGGTTGTAAACTTTATTGTGATTGGTATACTTGTGTCGGGTGGGATGTAGACACCTCCTTGTTCCTCAGAACAGTAACCAACCCTGAGACCTTAAATGGTCAAAATTGATTGGAACTTGGGCTTGAGCGTTGCTTATGTGTCCTGGAGGTCCTAACCATTGTAGGGTAGGACGGGAAGGTAGTCATTCTTATTTTCACCAGTTGAATGTCGTATATTTCTTCCAGGTGATTGATGTGCTTCTATGTTTGGTTGTCATGTTGTTTTTGCGTGAGTTGCTTGCACCTTGTTCATCGTCATGTTACGTTGTCGATTATAATGACATCATTACCTTCACACACTCACACACAATTTTTTTTTTCGCACTTGTTATGTGAGGCTTGTTGTTGTGATGAAATGGAAGGTCCGTTACAATATGGTAGTGGGGACACTTGTACAAAATGCCCCGTATGCAAGAGGGACCTGGTACGGGATTTCAAGACTTCATAACTCTGATTGTTTGGAGTGATAAGATGCAAGCTCCAAAAGGGATGAAGGATGGAGCCACATGGTAGGAATTCGGGGTTTGGAACTCCGAAGGATTTTGAAAAATATAAAAGTGGTTGAAGCACTGAAGTGCCAAAGTGTCGAAGCACCGAGGTTTCCTTGGTTGTATTGTCAAGCTCTGATAGGATGGGCTTGCGTGAGTCATGGTGGTGTGGCATGACTGGATATCTCCAAATTTTATCATGGAATTGGAAACGAATTAGGTGTGGGACCCCACCTCTCTAGTCAAGTCCAAGTGATGTGTTAAGTGCAAGTAAATATTAAACGTTAGATTAAAAGGTAGACAAAACTCCACCATATATTCTGGAGTAGAGAGACAGGCTCTAGGAATTCGAGTCTCCAGGAAGATTTAGTGTTGTATAATAGAGTATGGAAAGGATGAGGTCCAGAGGACTAGGTTCCAACATCGGTCTCATGGTAAGGAAAAAGGGAAAAACAAGAAGCATCGAGGTTGGGGAAGTGAATAAGCCTGCGACGAATCGACAAAGACTTTCCCCTATAAACCCTTCTTCCATGGACATGTCATTTCCAAAGGATGAAAATCAAGGCCATGATAGTGCCATGTTAGATGGTACGATGATGTGTAACATACCCAACCTTAGACTACTGGGCTGTGCCACATAGAACTCTTGGGGAACTGAATATATTGTAACATACCTGACCACCCAGGCTGGGTCATGCCACTTAGAGCAATAATTTCATATGTATATGTATATATATATATATATATATATATATATATAACTTAAGAAAACAAACATATTCTGCAAATACATAGATTCATGTGGAAATACAAATAAAGATATACATGCAACATACATTGGCAAAACCCATAAAAATAAACACATGTATAAATGCACAACATGTA
The DNA here is from genome assembly GCA_009831015.1 of Picea engelmannii. Classification (NCBI taxonomy): domain Eukaryota; kingdom Viridiplantae; phylum Streptophyta; class Pinopsida; order Pinales; family Pinaceae; genus Picea; species Picea engelmannii. The sequence continues at coordinate 225,991 of ML783577.1, read as the reverse complement.
AATTAACACACAATTGATACTTATCTTTAATATAATACCGCCAACTACCTGCAAAACTTCCACGATCCTCCCATCCTTAGACAATGCTGCTTAGAACTCTCAGTAGTGGGTCACCCTCGAGCTTGGACTAAACTCCACCCGAGTAAAGGGATTTCTAACTAGGATGAAGCTACATAGTAAACAAGAAGGATTTCATCATAGGATCCAACTCAAACTAATATCCTATAGCCTCTTATTCCCCACATGCATGTCCCACCCCAGGAAGTGTGCCCCTTCTTTGCTCAACAATCCTTTGGTTTCCCTACTTCCCTTCCAGGTCTTCAACAACATGTCGGACATGAAGTATCCGAGCACTTAGGCACTATAGTTGCAGTTGGGCTCCCTCAAGAAATCACTTCCTCAAAAATTATCTCACGTGGAGAGAGTTTCGCACAAGCTTGACAACTCGCCTCTTAAATCCATGGGCCTGACAACCCACCTCTTCATTCCCACGCTTAAGTCAACATGTATTGGTTTAGGTGAAGACACAAATAGAGATCGATGCATGGAATGGGTGATGCTCATAACATAAAGGTATAACATTGGCTTAGGTAGGTACAGGTACGTTTTGTATCCCAAGAAGGATACAACTTACTGGCGATAACAATAAATTACGGGGTAGTTGCAAGAGTGTGTGCATGCTTGAGAGGTAAGGCTGATGGAGTGAATGGATGAGTGCATGAATGGCCCAGTCCATGCGAAATGGACTAATTTCCCCACTTTTATTTTCATGCACCCTTTATGACACATGGCTCTCAAGGAGCTTGGTTCTCTCCACTTGTAATTCATTCTCTTTTCCATAATAACTTAGGATAAAATAATTATACTCACCATAGTCTTTAGGAATAATATTATAATATTCCTTTGGAAATAATCCTTCTAGCTTAGCTCCTTTCCTAGGCTTTTGTCCACCCCCCTTTCCCTTCCTAGTGTATTTTAGTCCCCCATACTCTTCAATCATGGTTGGTATATATGCAGTGATGTATTTTATTAATGATATGAGTATTTACATATACAAAAATTGTTGGCATATTTAGAAACAGAAGATGCAGGCAATGTGTTTTTCATTGATGGAGAGATTAACACAATAAAAAACACAATGAATTGATGGTGAGATAAGCACTATCAGTAGCACAACGATGATGGCATGGCAATATTAACAGTGAATATCAATAGTGATTGTTGGATCAGCCACTCAGAATTCCCAATGATCATCATATCTGAATACAGATAGGAGGAACGTGCACAAGAGGAGAACAAATCTCAGACGTTGGATCTGAGTGTGAGGACTGACCATCGTTGGATCTAGAAGAAGGATCATGATATTTAAGTACAAGATGAATCAGGCTTACAAAGTCCCTAAAGTAGGAGGACCGTTCATCGTCGAGGAGGACACATGGCGAGCGATTAGAATTTCACCGACTTGCACATTGGAGGAGTCAATGGAGCGTGGTGTGGAAACTCGTGATATGAAAAACCATGACTTAATCTGATTCATCGATCAAAGGGAGATTGTGGACCATTGATCTGGATCCATTTCAGAGTTTCAGATACCGGGAGTTGGAGGAGTCAAGGAGACTCATGACAAAAGTTGCGAATTGTGAAGTGCTCTTTGTGGATAAGCACCTGGTCACCATAGATGGTCATGAGAAGGGAAGGATCCAGTCTAACGAAGCTCCATTTTGGTGATCGTGACATAAAGAGTCGAGACTCTTCATCACAAGAGTCCCGATGTTGCGAATTGTGAAGCGTTTTGTGGATAAGTGCCAGGTCACTGTCGATGGTCACAAGAAGGGAAGGAGCTAGTCTAGCTAATATTTTTTCTTTTCAGAGTTTCATAGATTGTGACATAGAGTGTCGACAAATTCCATCACAAGAATACCAAAATGTGAAATCGCAAAATCAACGTGATACCCTGCACTTGTAATCCAACGGTGCTAGATACTTGGAAATTTGATCGAATGGGATATTGTTGCTCTTCATGATTAATTGTTTAGTTACGATTCAGTTATCTGCACTGAATCATGATTTTTGAACGGTTGGCGATTCAGTTGTTGAGGCATTTTCCTTTCCCTAGGAGATTCGAGGTGTAACTGAAGAGGGAGTGGGCATAAAAATGGATATGAGATGACTGTGTGGTGTTAGTTGTTCTAAGTGAAAAATGAGTTGAACTGTAAGAAAGGTAGAAACTAAAAAATGTGAAACAGATGCTGAAAACATAGAAGCAAGAGCAAAATTCCAAAATAGTTTGAAGCAGAGAAGAATTGCAGAACAGATAGAAGCAAAGAACAATTGCAGAACATAGAAGAAGGGGTAAGAAGTGAGACACCTGTATTGTTTGTTATTCAATCATTTATTCTTAACCAGGGAGGTAGGGTTGTGCTAGGGAGGAATGTGGTCCTCTGATATTCAAGTTGATTCTTGAATATTGGAAGTTGTATCTTCCAACTAGTTGTGGCTAGAAAACAGGGTGGCAAGGTGGTGCTCAGAAAAACACAGAATTTTCTATATTCAAGTTGGTGCTTGTATAAGTCCAGTTGGTTTTGGAACATTTAGGGAGTTGATGCTTCCTTCTAGTGGGTGATAGAGAAACTAGAGAGTTGGTGCTCTCAACAAGTTGGATATTGTAAAATAGAGGTAGTATCCTCACTTTGAGTTGGTTCTCAAACATAGATGATGTATAGAACTTAAAAGAATGTCTATCATTCGAATAAGAAGAGGTTTTCTCCCTTTATGGTTTTCCTCATGAAAATATATCTCTGTGTATATCTTATGTGTGACTGATGTTGATTATTCATGTTGTTCATATGTTGTATAATATTGATGTTCACTTGGAAGATATTAAAAATTGTTTGAATAGTCATAAATTGTTTANCCCCTCTCAGTTTTCTTAGTATTTTAAACAACTGGTATCAGAGAAAGGTTCCTTTATTTAAAGGTATATATATAATCTTAAACATGACAAGTCATGAAGGGTCTTCAACCAATAAGCCTCCTCTCTTTGATGGAACAGATTTTTCCTTCCGGAAGATTAGAATGAGAACATACTTAATGGCCTTAGGTGTTGATGTTTGGGATGTAGTAGAGACTGGATATGTAAAGCCTGTTGTGCTAGATTCCAAGGATGATAAGTTATAATTTATCTTTAATGCTAAGGGAATGAGTGATATCTTGAATGGACTTACTGAAGATGAGTTTGTAAAGGTGACACATCTTGAAACCTCCAAAGCAATATGGGATAAAATTATTAGCAATTATGAAGGAAATGAGAAAGTAAAAGATGTCAAACTTCAAACATATAGATTGAAATTTGAAAAACTAAAGATGAATGAAGATGAAACATTCAACAATTATTTTTTAAGAGTTGAAGAGATTGTGAATGCCATGAAGGGTCTTGGTGAGAAAATTGAAGAATCATTTTTAGTTCAGAAGATTTTAAGATCTTTTCTTGATAAATTTAATCCAATAGTCTCTGCAATAGAAGAACTAAATGATCTTAAAACTCTGAATATTGATCAACTCCTAGGAACTCTAACTTCATATGAAATGAGATTTAGAAAAGATAAATCCATGACTAGAGAAGCATCATTTAAAGCAGACAAGAATATTGATTCAGAATTAGATGATATTGAGGAAACATTTGTGAGAAGGTTAAAGAAAGGATTAGGAAAATATCAAGGAAAGATCCCCTTAAAATGTTTTAACTGTGGTAATATAGGTCATTTTTCATCTAAGTGTCCTCACCAGAAAAAGGACCAGAACTCTGATGATGAAAAGAAATACAAATTTAAGAAATATAGTAAAAAGAAAAGTTTGCGTGCAAACAATGATGACTCCTCAGACATACATAGTGATTCATCCTATGAAGACAAAGTGAATGCTTTTATGCTTATGGATATGGGATATCTTGATGATGAAAATTTAGGAAGTGAAATGGATGATGAAGAAGCTATGGGAGATATGGAAGGTGAATTAATCAGTGCTTTGGAAGAAATTAGCAGACTCAGATGTAAGAAGAGAAAACAAAAAAGGTTGTTGATGCAGTTTAAAATGAATGATAAAAAACCCGATGAAGACTTTTCTCTACTAAAACTGGAGTTAGAAGAGGAAAAGAAAATAGAATACATTATGAAAAAATATTTATCAGAGAATAAAGTGAGGAGTGAAGTCTAAGAAAAAGAGATAGTAAAAACCAGAAAAGAAATGGAGAAGTTTAAGGCATTGTATCACCAAAATCTGTCAAGTATTAAAGCCTTAGAAGAATCAACTTCCATTATAAATCATCAAAGGAATCCAAAGTTGAAATTTGTCTTGAGCTATGAAGAAGAATCACACCAAACTTATGATCTTATAAGTGGTTCTGGAACAAAGATATTTTGGAAGCAAGAGACCTATGATCTCATAGGGAGCAATCAAGGCCTTAGGTTTGAAACATGTCATAATATTTGTTGGATGTTTGTGTGTATCTTCTGTTAGGTTATCTGCATCTATACCCTTGCTTGAAAGTCTACAAAGCATTTCAGTTATCATTTCTCATCTTCTAACTTCATACTTTGGGGGGAAATCTATTACACATCAACATTACTCACTTTTATAAGTGTCGCAAGTGTCAAGCAAAGCATACTTCCATGATACCTATGTCATACTTATAATGACATTAAGAAGACACTTAAAATGCCTCAAACACTTGATTTGAAGGAAGAGGGATGGTTAACTAAAGTTAAGTACCTCTTGCCACCTGAAAGAAGCTTTCAATCTAAGGTTTTAGAAGAAAGTGCTCCCCTATATCACCCTTAGGATCGCTGGCGCTCCCTTATAAAGTGCTAGGGAGCGTTATAACACCAAACAACCCTTCTGAGGGAATGCTATGGATTTTAAGAGCACTAGTGCCCCCCTAAAGCCTACTAGGGAGCGTAGTAGTGCTCTGATGGCCTTTTTAAAGGAGCACAACCTATTCTGGGCAGCGGTTGATCTGTTGAGGAGAATAAGGGGAAGATCTTTCAATCTTGGAAGGTAGTTGCATTTGAATTCCTAGTTCAGCCATGATCTTAGGAGAAGATCCCTGGATTAAGGAGGGAAATCCTCAACTTACCCTAAAGATACCTCAAGAGGTTAGGCCTCTCTAAACTTATATAAACAAGCTCTATCATGGTGGAAAGGAGGAAGAATTGGAAGCATGAAACCTATGATCTCATAGGAAACACACAGTGAACTGGAGGAAAGTAATCAGTGAATTTGTTGTCATCCGAATCATGGATATTTTGAGCAAGGGTTAGACAAAGAGGACTTGATGAAGCTTTCGCATTCGAATCTACGGTTGTAAGTTATCTCTGTCACAGTTCTCATCAATATGACACACTTGGCTTGTTTCGTTCTAGTTTGTGTTTAATCTCACATGAACTTGTCTCTGATAGATAGTTCTATTTCAAGCTAATATCAATAGAGTAGGAAGTGGTTCTACTATTGTTTGTCTACAGGGCTCATTGAGGAGCGAAAGATTGGAGCTCAACTTGGAGCGTGTGGGGACAAACGTCGGTAAAAGGTACTTCTTTTCTCCTTCCTCCTCATACATTAGTTTGTATAGATTTGAAAGGAAGTCAGTGTCCACGTTAAGCATCTTCTATATTAAGAGTTAAGACTCTAGCTCTCAAGAGGAGATCTACCTGTCTGTAGGGAGATTTTCCTTCAAAAAAAGGGATAAGAACAAAAAAACAATGTATATATGTTAAAAGAAGAAAAAGAAGAATTCCACTTAAGAAAATATGATGAAAGTCAGTTATGGCATAGGAGACTTGGAAACCTAAATTTTGATCATATAATCAATCTTAGAAACAATGGGGCAGTAAAATATATTCCAAATACCTCAAAGCCATATGACTCTATTTGTAAACCTTGCCAGATAGGAAATCTTACTCGCACTCAATTCAAATCTAAAAAATTTCTTTCAACAGAAAAACCTCTCCAGTTAGTACATATGGATTTATGTGGATGATCAAGAAAAGAAGGAAAAATCTGAAGCATTTGAAAAATTCAAAGTGTTTAAGGCTCTGACTGAGAATCAAATAGGAAAAATATTGAAGGCAGTAAGGTCTGATAGAGGAGGAGAGTTTAGTTCATGGAAATTCAAACACTTCTGTGATAAACATGGAATCAAATGAGAATACACTATTCCAATAACTCCACAACAAAATGGAGTAGTTGAGAGGAATAATAGATCAGTTTAGTAGATGGCAAGATCAATGATGAATGGAAGGAATATTGCCCAGACATATTGGGTGGAAGCAATCCATACAGTTTTTCATATTCTTAACAAAGACCATCTCAAGCCACACAGTGACAAGACTCATTATGAACTATGGTTTGGAAGACCTACTTCAATAAAGCATTTTAAGGTCTTTGGGAGTAAATGTTATATCAAGAATAATGATGAAAATATTGGAAAATATGATGATAGGGTTGATGAAGGTATCTTCTTAGGTTATGCTACAAACAATAAAGGGTACAGATGCTTCAATAAGAGGCTGCATAAATTGGTTGATTGTATCGACATAAAAGTTGATGAAGAAGTCCCAGTCATAAATGTAAGCAATGTTGAACCAAGAACAAAAGATATAGTTGAAGATGAAGATGAATAGGTCCAAGGATCAGAAAGGGAAGAATATGAATTAGATGAAGATATGAATACTCATGATGACACAAATCAACAGAAAGAAACAAAACCACCTCTCAAAATTGTTAAAAAGAATCATCCTAAAAATCAGATAATTGGAGATATAAATAAAGGAGTTCAGACAAGAAGGAAATTAGTTAAAGACTCATAACAATCTCAGATTGATTTTCTATCTATGATTGAATCTAAATTTTTTTATGAAGCCAACAACCATGATGATTGGATTAGAGCTATGAATGAAGAGATTGATCATATTGAGAAGAACAATACTTGGGAGCTTGTTTCTAGACCCGAAGACAAGAATGTAATAGGCTCCAAATGGGTGTTCAAGAATAAAATGAATGAAAAAGGACAAGTTGTTAGGAATAAATCTAGATCAGTCTGTAAAGGGTACGCACAAGTTGAAGGATAGGAATTTGATGAAACCTTTGCACTAGTGGCAAGATTGGAAGCCATCAAAATGTTTCTTGCATACTCATGTCATAAAAACTCTAAAGTATATTAGATGGATGTAAAGTCAACATTTCTTAATGGATATCTAGAGGAAGAAGTATATATGTAGCAACCTAAAGGATTCTCACTGACAGATAATCCTGACTATGTCTGGAAGCTGAAGAAGACTTTATATGGATTGAAACATGCACCATGAGCTTGGTATTATAGACTGGACAAATTTTTACAATACAAAGGGTTCAAGAAAGGTACTGTTGACACCAATTTCTACATTAAGTCTAAAGGTGATGATTTACTAGTTGTTTTGGTTTATGTAGATGACATTATTTTTGGATGCACTAATGATTCTTCTGTCCAGTGGTTTTCTAACTCTATGAAAATAGAATTTGAGATGTCCATGATAGGAGAACTGCCATATTTTCTTGGTTTACAAGTAAATCAGAGTTCTACAAGAATATTTATCTCTCAATGAAAATATTTGAAAGAGTTGTTGAAGCAATTTCAGATGTAAGATCCTTCTCCTATTAATACACCTATGGTGGTAGATTGCAAGCTCAGTAAAGATGATATTTCACTTGATGTTGATCAAAGGACATATTGATCAATGATAGGCTATCTTCTATACATTACAACATCTCGTCCTGATATAATGCAAGTTGTTGGAATGGTAGGTTGTTATCAGTCTGCTCCTAAACAAAGTCATTTAGTAGATGTAAAAAGGATATTCAAATACTTAAAGGGAACAATGAATTATGGTTTGTAGTATCCTAGAAATCAAAATATTTAGTTAACGACTTACTCAGATGTTGATTGAGAAAATTGTGTGGATGAGAGAAAGAACACCAGTGGAGGTGCATTCTTCATGGTTGACTCATTGGTAGCATGGATTAGTAAGAAGAAGGGATATATTTTCTTATCAACTATAGAGGTAGAGTACATTGCTGCTACTACTTGCTACACTCATATTTTATGGATGATCCAAACTCTTACAAATTTGAAGGTAAATTATACTGATCCATTTCCAATTCATTGTGATAACACCAATGCCATTAGTGTCTCCAAGAACCCTGTTATTCATTCCAAGACTAATCATATCCCAATCAAATATCATTTTCTCAAAGAGCAGGTTAAAAATAGAGTTGTTCAATTGAATTATTTTCCTTCCACAGAACAAATAACTGACATATTTACTAAACCATTAGCAGTGACACCTTTTGGATATCTTCGTCAAAAGTTGGGGGTTATGCCTTCTTTTGTCTAATATGTTCACCTTGTTAGGGGGAGTACTTATTGAATATTTGTTATATTTCTAGTGAATATAGCTCTGGTTCTTCCTTTCATAGTTGACAGGGGGAGTATGTGCATGTCGCCTTTATGATACTTTCGATATGTACTGCAACAACTTAGGGGGAGCGTGTTTCTTATTTGAAATTGATTTCAAAGGGGGAGAAAGTGTAGTCTGGTAAGGATGATACAGGGTATGGTTGGATGTCCAGGCATAATAGTACATATTCTTCAGGTGTAGTGCAATTATTCATGATATTCAAGGTTTCCATCAATGCCAAAGGGGGAGATTGTTGGCATATTTACAGACAGAAGATGCAAGAAATGTGTTTGTCATTGATGGTGAGATCAACACGATTAGTAGCATAGGGAATTGATGGTGAGATCAACATGATCAATATTGCAATGATGATGGGATGGAAAGATTAATAGTGAATATAAAAAATGATCGTTGGATCACCCAGTCAAAATTCCCGATGACTGTCAGATCTGAATACAGATAGGAGAAATGCACAAAAGAGGAGAAAAAATCTTAGAATTTGGATCTGAGCATGAGGACTAAACATCGTTGGATCCAAAATAAGGAGCATGATATTTAAGTACAAGATGAAGCAGGCTTACAAAGTCCCAAAAGCAGGAAAATTGTTCATCGTCAAGGAGGATACATGGCGAGCGATTAGAATTTTGATGACTTGCACAATGGAGGAGTCAACGAAGCATGGTGTGGAAACTCAGGATATGTGAAAGCGTGACTTAATATGAATCGTCAATCAAAGGGAGAGTGTGGACCATTGATCTGGCTCCATTTCGGAGTTTCGGATACTCTGAGTTGGAGGAGTCAAGGAGACTCACGATAATAGTTGCGAATTGTGAAGCACACTTTGTGGATAAGCACCTAGTCATTGTTGATGGTCATGAGAAGGGAAGAATCCATTCCAGTGAAGCTCCATTTCAGTGATCGCGACATAAAGAGTTGATACTCTTCATCAGAGGAGTCCTGAAGTTGTGAATCGCAAAGCACTTTGTGGATAAGCACCAAGTCACCGCCGATTGAAACAAGAAGGGAAGGAGCTAGTCTAGCTAAGATTTTTTCTTTTTGAAGTTTTGGAGATCGCAACATGGAGTGTTGAGAAATCCCATCACAATAATATCAAAATGAGAAATCACGAAATCAACGTGATACCTTGTTCTTGTAATCCAACAATGCTGGATACTTGGAAAGTTGATCGAAGGGATATTATTTCTCTTCATGATTAATTGTTCAGTTACGATTTAGTTAGATGAAATGAATCATGATTCTTAAACAGTTGGTGATTTAGTTGTTGAGGCATTTTCTTTTCCCTAGGATATTCGAGGTGTAACTGAAGAGGGAGTGGGAATAAAAATGGATATGTGATGACTGTGTGGTGTTAGCTGTTCTAGGTGAAAAATGAGTTGAACTGTAAGAAAGGTAGAAAATAAAAAATGTGAAACAGATGCTGAAAACATAGAAGCAAGAGAAGAATTGCAAAACAATTTGAAGCAGAGAAGAATTACAGAACATATAGAAGCAAAGAAGAATTGCAAAGAAGGGATAAGAAGTGAGACACATGTATTGTTTGTTATTCAATCATTTATTCTTAACTAGGGAGGTAGGGTGGTGCTAGGGAGGACTATGGTCCTCTAATATTCAATTTGGTTCTTGAATATTGGAAGTTGTATCTTCCATCTAGTTGTGGCTTGAAAACAGGGTGGTAGGGTGGTGCTCGGGAAAACACAGAGTTTTATGTATTCAAGCTTGTGCTTGTATAAGTCTAGTTGGTGTTGGAACATTTAGGGAGTTGATTCTTCCTTCTAGTGGGTTCTAGAGAAACCAAAGAGTTGGTGCTCTCAACAAGTTGAAGCTTGTAAAATAGTGGTAGTAGCCTCACTTTGAGTTGGTGCTCAAACATAGATGATGTACATAACTTAAAAGACTGCCTATCATTAGAAGAAGAGGATTTTTTCTTCCTTTATGGGTTTCCTCATGAAAATCTGTCTCTATGTATATATTATGTGTGACTGATGTTCATTATTCATGTTGTTCATATGTTGTATAATATTGATGGTCACTTGGAAGAGATTAAAAATTGCCTTGAATAGTCATAAATTGTTTAAGCATAGTAACAAATGATTCACGCCCCCCGCCCCCCTCTTAGTTGTCTTAGTATTTTAAACAAAAATAGGATCACTGGCCTTTATCATCTAGGCTCTCCGGACTAATCATCACATAAGCCTTCTAGCTTATAATCACCTGGATCACTAATCTATAAAACATAATTACAATTTCAATCGGGGATCGGTATTGGGGTATTACATTCCCCTCCCCTTA
>ML783577.1:204454-215166 GCA_009831015.1 Picea engelmannii | reverse complement strand
ATATATATATATATATATATATATATATATATATATATATATATAATCCTTTTGGCTTATAATCACCTGGATCACCAATCTATAAAACATAATTACAATTTCAACTGGGGATCGGTATTGCGGTATTACATTCCCATCCACTTATTTATGCACTGTCCTCAGTTCAATATATATATATATACATATACATTTATCATCAAAATTTTCAAAAAATTTCAAAAAGATGCAGGTATTCTATCTGCATAGCATCCTAATGCTCCCAAGTTGCATCCTTAGGACTGTAATAGGTCCATTAGAACTTTTCTATCTCTATGGCTCAATTCTAGAGCTACTTGGTCTTCCGGTCTAGTGTGCATACCAGATGCACTTGAAAATCTCCTTCTTCCTCCACCTAAATTACATTCCAATCAATAACATGATTAACATCAGGTATATACTTTTTGAGAAATGATACATGGAATACATTATAAATAGACATTGATGCAGGTAATGAAATCATGTATGATACATGCCCAATCCTCTTCATGATTTCAAATGGCCCACAATAACAAGCTGCCAACTTTGAACAATTTCCCAACTTCATGGAACTTCTTTTGTCCTTCACTTTCAAGAATTCATGGTCACCCACTTTAAATTCCCTGTGAGTTCTTCCCTTATCAACATATTTTTTCCTCCTATCTTGAGAAGCCTTTAAATTATGTTTTTTTTTTTACATCTTATCTTCCATTTCCCTAAGTAAATCTGTCCCAACCACTTCTCTATCTTTTGGGTTGTCTCTACTTACAGGTGTGTTGCACCTTCTGCCATAAAGTGCCTCAAATGGGCTCATCTTTAGAGATTCTTGGTACCCATTGTTATAAGAAAAATATACCAAATGTAGGTAGTCTTACCATTTTGATGGTTTATCCATCACATACATCCTCAATCACTTGATTCACCTTCTCTGTTTGTCCATAAGATTCTATATGATGAGTTGTGCTAAAATTCAAATTTGTTTAAAATCCTTTAAATAATCCTTTCCAGAAATTTGATGTAAACTTTGGATCTCTTTTAGAAACAATTGTCTTGGGTATACCATGCAATCGAGCAATTTCCCTCATATAAATATCACCAACATTAGTTTCCTTGTGAGTGAGCTTCACTGAAATGAAATGGGAAACTTTGGTAAGCTTGTCCACCACTACCATGATAAAAACAACACTTTAAACCTTTGAAGGGGTTGGTCCAACCTCAAGCTCAAAAGTAAAATGCAATGTCCATATTTGTATGTTGTAGCACTGACCAAATTAAGGGGGTTCTCCATAATCCTTAATAGACGACCCATCTAGCTGACCCAATGATGAATTCTTCGATAGATATATTGGGAAGAGAAGGTTGGTAAGCAATCCCCTGTATCTCTCTTGGGGTTCTAGCCAGTAATTCATGATGAGCCCATAAGAATAAAAGAATAAACATACTGAACAGACAAGAAATAATGACCCAGTAATTTCTTGTATAAGCAACTTAGACCTAGTGGCATTGGAATGCTAGTAAGATTAGAGTAGAAGGGAGGATCTATCATTGGTAAAGACACTGTCAAAGTGGAAAATTTAGGAAGAAAAATCATGATGCTTGCTTGTTCTGGGTAGTTTGGTGATGAAATCCATTGTTACCACTTCCCATTTCCTCTTAGGAATGGGTAATGGATGTAGAAAACCCACTTGGTGTCTATGATCAGCCTTGACCTTTTGACACTCCAAACATTTGGCAATACACTCAAGAACTTCCTTCTTCATTCTTGGCCAATAATACTGGCTCTTGATAGTTGCAAAACTTTTTTGATACCTTGGGTGTCCAACATAAGGTACATTATTCATTTCTATCAATATCATATTTTTCAATTCTTGGGAATTTGGTACATAAATTCTGCTTCTATACTTGATAATTTCATCATTTCCCATCTCGTAGTCAATTTTCTACTGCAAAATACCTTGCTATAATTTTGCCACTAATTCCATGTATTGAAAATATGATTTTTCATCCTCTAAGATTCTGTCTTTCAAATTGGATTGGTACATGCTAATGGTTGTAGCATGCAATTCATGCACTCTTTTTTTGAGTGCATCAACCACCTTTTTCTCTTTCCCTTTGATATGCTTTATATAAAAGTGATATTCACTGAGAAATTCCAACCACATGCTCTGCCTAACATTTAGAGTTGGCTATTCAAATAAATATTTCAGAGCATTATCGTATATCCTCAGCTCGAACCTTTTCCCCACGAGGTAGTGCCTCCACTTCTTCAAGGAATGCACTATGGATTCCAACTCCAAATCATGAGTGGCATGATTCCTTTCATGCTCCTTCAACTTCCTTGATTCATAACATACAACATACCCATTTTGACTAAGGAATCCACCAAGTCCTTCTTTACATGCATCTATGCATACAATGAAGTCTTGATTTGGATAAGAAATCCTTAGTATTGGAGCACTGGTTCATAAGTTCTTAAAGTGTTGGAAACTCTTTTCACACTCCAATTTCCACTAGAACTTCACTCCCTTCTTTTGCAAGGAAGTGATCGTGTGTGAAATCTTTGAGAATCCTACAATAAATCTTCTATAGTAGGCTGCAAGGCCCATGAAGGATCTAACTTCTGTCACATTCTTAGGTGTTGATCATCCTCTAATGGCCTCAATCTTTCTGGGATCCACTGCTATCCCTTCCGCTGATATGATATGCCCCAAATAATGAATTTGGTTCTGATAAAATGAGAACTTGCTCAATTTGGCATACAACTAATGCTCCCTTAATACTTGTAATAACATCATCAAGTGTTTCTCATGCTCTTCTTCTGAATTGAAATATATAAGAATGTCATCCAAAAAGACAATGGAAAACTTTTCTAAGTATTCTCTGAAAATACTATTCATTAAACACATGGATATATCTAGTGTATTTGATAACCCAAATGGCACCACTGTGAACTCATAATGATCATACCTTGTTCTGAAAGAAATTTTGTTAATGTATTCATATTTAATTCTTACCTGATGACAACCTGACCTGATATCAGTCTTGGAGAATATTTTTGCATTCTTAAACTAATCAAAGAGGTCATTGATCCTTGGAAAAGGATACTTATTCTTTACAGTTACTTTGTTCAATTCCACGAAGTCAATACAAAGTCTTAATGTTCCATCCTTCTTCTTCGCAAATAATATCAGATCACCCCAAGGTGACACACTTGGGCATATATACCCATTCTTCATAATCTCTTCAAGTTGCATTTGCAACTCCTTTAATTCTGGTGTACTCATCATGTAAGGGGTCTTGGATACCGGAGCTACTCTAGGCATCATATTTATAGAGAAATCAATATCTCTTTTATGGGGTATTCCTGGTATTTCTTTAAATACATCCTCAAACTCCTTTAGGACTGCATAATATTCAATATTTGACACATTATCCTTAGGTGTTTCTTCGATATGAGATGCAAATATTTGACATCCTTTTCTGTAACATTTATTTAGCCGTAATGCTGAAATTTCTCTGACAATTATGGCCCTGGAAATTCCCTGCACTCTCCTTAGGTTCCCTTCTTTAGCCCAACAAGTAAATTCTTTATTATAATAGTCTATGGTAGCATGGTTTTGGTCCAACCAATCCATACCAATTAGACAATCATAGGAACATAAAAAAAAGATGTTCAAATCTTCCCTAGTGCTCAATCCATTCATGTCTAATGGGAATGACTTAACCATCTTATTAAATTTTCTTTTGGCTCTGGTATCCAGCTGTACCAACCAAGATTTTCCATGCTTTCTTCTTGGAAAATGAAATCTTTCCACCATCTTAGGATCTATATAACTATGACTAGCTCCTGAATCAATTAAAATTGCAATGGTTAGGTTGTTGATCATACCTTCCACTTCAATCATATGTGGCTAAAACTCAATTTTCTTGTTGTCTGGGGCTGCATAGATCCTGGGTACATTCCTTCCCATTTCCTCCACTATTTCAACTTGTTGTACATTGTGAAAAACTCTCACTTTTTCACTTCTGTGAGGACAATATCTATACTTATGATCTCCCTTAAAACCCCAACATTGAATAAGTGGCTTCCTTGGCCTTTTCCCCCATGTCTCAATCATTATGGGTTATCTATAAGCTAGCTATCCCCAAGGAATGTTTATGAATAATGGATGCTTAGTCCTCTTCTTCCTCTATTCCATCTTGTACTTCTTCTTGTCTTCCTGAGATTTTTGGAAAGTTGGCTTTCTTTTATGCTGATCGTATATGCATTTAACTTTCCTTATGGTATCCTCCAAATTTTTGGGATCATCATATTGTATATTGTCACTGATGAATGATGGAAACCCACTCAAATACCTATGAATCTTAATTGTCTCATCCTTGATGAAAGAAACATACTTTAGTTGTAAAAAAATTATTTCATATTCATCTATGGTCATACTCCCAAGCTTGAGTTGAAATAAATCCATTTTATTTTCATAATATCTCTTAGTCAAGTATTTCTTTTGAAAATAGTTCTTGAATTCCTTCCAAGTAACATTTTTCTTTTTAATGTGCTACAACTGCACAAGTTGGTCCCACCACATGAGTACCTTTCCCTTGAGCTGATAGATATAAATTCTTCCTTCTATATGTGAAGAATAATTATGTAATTGAAAATACTTTCTCATGCCTAAAAACCATGTCTTTGCATATTCATCCTTATTGTTCCCACCTTCAAACATAGGAGGTTTGATTTTGTTCATTTTTCCTTGTATCTCATCCACCCCAGACCTCTTCTTAAGCTTCCTGATAGGGGATGGACTTGAGCGACTATATGCTCTCATAGTGGAATTCCTTGGGGAGTGATGGTGATCTCTACTAGAAATTCTTGTTCTTCCTCTCCCATCACGAGATCTATGACTTCCTGATTTGCTTGAGTCATTCCCCTTATCCATCTTATTTTCTATTATGTCCAAGATTTGCATTAAATTTATATTGAAGTCCTCCTACTACTCCTTGGATTTCATAAGCCTTTCATTACCAACTTTATAACTTTGGATATCCTTTTGCAAATTTTCAATGGCCTCTACCAAGCTTATTCTTTCTTCCTTTCCTTCTCCATGTCCATTTGAGTTTGTACCTTCATTACCCATATGGACATTCATCCCTCTGACCTCATCTTCCTGGATGTACGCCACTTGTGTATCCTACATCCCTATGCACTCTGTGATTATCTTTTTATGATCTAACAACTATTAACTCTGCAAAATGTGCATCCAACAAAAATTTGTTAGGCTGATTGCTTTAATAAATTTAGGAAATTATGCTCAATTATGGTTCCATAATACATCATAATTATTTCTTCTAGTTTTCCTAAAAATTTCCTGCCCGGCTCAATTTTTCGAGTGACCATTTATATTCTACTTTTCAAGATCTTTCCAATTCCTTCTTCCATGCTCAATTATGAATTTTGAGCAGGACGTTATGAATATTTGAAAATTGTCGTTCCTAGGAGGTAATCCCTATATAGTTCTTCCTCTTCTTCAGAGCTGAATTATCTATTGGAATCATGCTAGATCTTCTTTTTATGTTTAAAATATTCTTTAATTTCCCTTATTTGTAGGTCTGTATAATTCATAAATCTACAGGCTCCTTTTCTAATCCTTTTTCTTTCTTTAAAATCCAAAATTTGGGCACTAGCCCCCTTTTATTTAGGCCAAAATATGATATGACCATAGGATATGACCCAACGCTTATCTTGAAGGCTCCAAAACTTCAGGCTTCATAGGTTGCTTCATCCACACATCCCAATTTACATGAATGATGAATTGGTGAACTCTTGAATGATACTTATTTGGAGCTTCAGGGCTTCAGAGGTTCTACCTACACCATACAACATTTCTTCCGAATGTCAAAGTGGATAAATCCATGAACGATGATTCTCTAGAGTTTCAAGACTCCGATGCTCTGGAGCTTCAGGATTTGAAGGATTTCTCAGCACAACCCAACATTTCCTCCGAACGTCGAATTGGTGAACTCCCAGAGAGGCTCTCTGGAGCTTCACGCTTTGAAGGTTCTTGCAACAACATCCTCTAATTTTCTCGAATGCTGAATTTCTCAACTTCTGGAGTCTTCTTAGCAACTATGCACTAGGGGTTACATGTAAAAAATATGGATATGACATGTGGCCCAATCAACGAATGACAAATTTTAAGATCTAATTGGTACCAAAGGTATGTGAAAAACATGAAACAATATGACACATGGCACTCACAATATGGGTCCACATCACACTAGGTGACATCATCATGCCACACCACTCTGACGCTCCAGGAATTCAGGACTCCAGGCTTCCGAGGATCTCTCACCAAAACACTTCAAAACTCCCAAACGTCGAACTGGAGAATCTCCTGAACCATTGTTCTCTGGAGATTTACTACTTCGGTGCTCCATAACTTCGGGCTTCAAAGAACTTCACAGCATAACACAAAAAATATCCCTAATGTCGTACTTCTGAACTCCTATACAGGTCCACGTGACCCAAGTTGATGTCATCATTCCATGTCACTCCGACGCTCCGAGACTTTGGAACTTCAGGTTTCAAAATATTTCACAACAACATGCTTTAAAACTCTCGAACACTTAATTTTCAAACATACGCTATTAGGAGCTTCAGAACTTTGAGCTTTATAGGTTTCTTCTACAACATAATTCAAAAATTTTGAATGCTGAATTTCTGAACTTGCTAATCTACGAACACGTTTCCCCCAAAAAAATGGTCTGTATTAGCTTTGGACTTCGAGACTTCGGGGAAATATTCACTCCGTGCAACCACAACCAAATTTCCCCGGAGTGCCGAACTGTCGAACTAGTTGGGGGATCCTATGGCTAATCCAATGTTCATGTACTCCTCCACATGATCTATGGCGTAGACTCACTCTACGACTTCAGAGATTTGGGGCTTTTTCCTCCTTCCTGTCAAAGAATTTAAAATTGTTGAAGCAACGAAGTTCGAAGGACTTTGAGGTTTAATTGTCACACTCCTTTTCCTAATCTGACAGTTGTAAAGGATTCATTGCCCTCTTGAACATATCTCATCCGTTCAACTTCTCAGAAGGAGATTTCTCTTCTTTTGGGAACTTACAAAATCTATTGCACACTCCTTACACCTGACATTTTACCCATCCCAGGTCGTATTTTTCCTAAATAGGTATTAAATTACAAAATTTTCACCACTTGGCCAATTTATTCATATTTTCCAAGAATTTTAACAATAGAAATTGGGGCTTTTGCCCAATTTCACACAATTAAATCAATTTGAATTTCTTGTCCCATCTAGGATCAGTGTTGGAAACTAGAGCTATGATACCAAATTGTAACATACCCAACCTTAGACTACTATGCTATGCCACACATAAACTCTTGCAAAATTGAATATATTATAACATACTCGACCACCCTGGCTAGGTCATGCCACTTAGAACAATAATTATATATATATATATATATATATATATATATATATATATAACTTAAACAAAAAAACATACTATGCAAATACACATATTCATTCGGAAATAACAATAAAGATATACATGCAACATAAACACGCAAAACCCATAAACATAAACACATGTATAAATACACCTCATGTAAATCAACACACAATTGATATTTATCTTTGATATAAGATGACCAATTTTGTGCAGACCTTCCACGATCCTCTTAGCCTTTGAGCAGCTTGGTCTAAGCCTGATATGGGACTAAACTCCACCTAGGTAAATGGATTTTTAACCAGGCTGAAGCTACACAATCAACATGAAGGATTTCATCACAGGAGCCAACTCAAAATAACAACCTACAACCTATCATTACCCAACTGCCTTTCCCACACCAGGAAGTATGCCCCTTCTCAGCTCAATAGTCCTTCGACTACCCCATTTCCCTTCCAAGGATTTATAAATAGGCTGGATAGGAAGTCTTCGATCATTGTATATGCAATTGGGATCCCTCAGGAAATCACTTCCCCAACAATTATCTCACCTAGAGATATTTTCTCAAGGTCCTGACAACCCACCTCTTCAATCCATGGGCCTGACAACCCGTCTCTTTATTCCCACACTTAATTCAATAGGTACCAGTTCAGGTGAATACAACAACATAGATTGCAGCATGGAACATGTGATTCTCATAATAGAAAGGTACAACACTAGTGCAGGTAGGTACAGGTATGATGTGCATCCTAGGAAGGTTACAGTTTACTGCTGATAACATGAAAGTATGGGGTAGGTTCAAGAGTGCATGCAGTCTTGAGAGGTAAGTGTGCTAGAGTGAATGGTTGAGTGTGTGAATGGCCTAGTCCATGCAAAATGGAATAATTTCCCCACCTTTATTTTCATGCGTCCTTGATGACACATGGATCTCAAGGATCTCGGTTCTCTCCACTTGTAATTCATTCTCTTTTCCATAAGAACTTAGGATAAAATAATTATCCTCACCATAGTCTTTAGGAATAATATTATAATATTCCTTTGGTAATAATACCTCTAGATTATCCCCTTTCTTAGGCTCTTAGCCCCCCCCTTTCCCTTCCTAGTGGAGTTTATTCCCCCATAATCTCCTCTCGTGGTTGGTATACATGCAATGATGTATTTTATTAATGATATGAGTGTTTACATATACAAAAATAGGCTCACTAGCCTTTAGCATCTAGGCTCTCTGGCTTAATCATCACATAATCCTTTTGGCTTATAATCACCTGGATCACCAGCCTATAAAAAATATTTACAATTTCAACTGGGGCTCAGTCTTGGGGTATTCGGTGAGGAATGTGAAGCCACATGGAAAAGGTAGTGGCCATTGGCCAATGACACCCTTAAAACTTTGGAAGGCCATAACTATCGAACCATAAATTAGTTTTGGATGAGTTTATAGTCATTGGAAAGCTCTCAAAGAACATAAGGAAATGGTTCTATTATCTTAGGGATTCAAGAAGCCGCGGAATCAAAGAAAAATTTATACCCCATCCCTTAAAAAGGTACTTAGGGGTCGGGTGTGTGACACTTTCATACTGCAACAAATATGACACCATTTATGAAACTCTATGGATATCACCCACCTTCCATCACTTATTATATAAAAGAAAAATATAAGGTTCAATTCGTGGAAGATCACATCGAGCATCAACAAAATTTTTCCAACTCTTAAAGGACAACCTAATTATACAAAATCATATGAAACAACAAACAGATCAACATCGTAGTGAAAGAAGTTTTGGAGTAGGGGATTGGTTATTTTTAAGACTACAACCATACAAATATGTCTCTCAAGCAAGCTAAGAAGCATAATAAATTATCAACAAAGTACTATGGCCCTTATAAGGTGTTGCAAAGGATTAGTACTATGGAATACAAATTGGAGTTGCACGCATCTTCACGAGTACACCCAGTTTTCCATGTTTCATGCTTAAACAAGGTTATAGGTGACAAGATCCCAGTTCAAACTATATTTCCAGAACTTGATGAGGAAGGAAAAATTATATTGGAGCCTGAAGCTATCACTAACATAAGAATTTGCTAGTTGAGGAATAGATACATTTCAGAGTATCACATTAAGTGGAGGAAATTACCTGTTGAAGATTCCACTTGAGAAGAAGAGTCTTTTATAAAGAAGCATCCAAAATTACTCAAGAGTTGTGGACAACACTTGTTTGAAGGGGAGGGGCATTTTAAGCCCTAAATAGTGGCACATTACCCCCTAATTGGGGCATATTACATTAGCATTGTTATTTTATTTATGTTATCTTGGGTCCATTAGTTGTAATTGTACCTCCTAGTCTCCTATATATACCAAGGAGACCTTTTCATTTGGAATCATCTTATATTTGTAAATTTATGTGTTGTATAAGGAGGTTTCCCTGTCGAAGAGGCTTAATATATGAAATTATCCCTTTGTCAAGGCATTGAGTACTTATTCTGAGGTTTTTTTATGCTATTTTGATATTTGGTTCTTAACATGACCGTAGTTTGTTTTATTAGGAATAAGTCAGAGGGATTTGAGAAATTCAAAATCTACAAGGAGATGGTTGAAAATGAAATAGAATCGAAAATCAAATGCTTAAGATAAAACAATGGAGGAGAGTTTACCTCAAAATAATTCATGGACTTCTACAATAAGCATGGGATAAAGAGGCAATTCTCCATTTCCAAGACACCACAACAAAATGGAGTCGTTGAAAGAAAGAACATGAAAATACAGGAAATGGATTGAACTATGTTAATGGATTTCAAGTCGATAGGCATATTTTGGGCATAGGCGGTGCATAGAACAATTCACATTCAAAATAAAGGAATTATTAGAAAGATGTTGACGGGCGAAACAGTCCATCTGTCAACTGGAAGAGTGGAACCGGTCCGGGGTTGTCTAAATAACCCAAGCCATTTGGAATGGACCACCCTGACGAGTTTAACAGCTCCGTTGGCCGCTCTAAGGTCTCCTAAGGGAACCAAAGAGAGAAGCTGATCTGAGCTAAGAGATTTAAACTAAGGAAACTAGAAACTAATAAAACAAATAAAGGAACTAATATACTAAACCATAAACTATGCTAACTATTCTATCTACAAACTACTAACTATTCTTATAATAACTCAAATCAACTATCTAATTATCAAGTTAATTACAGTTTATTCACAAATATACATTACATACAATTTACA
>ML783577.1:134363-200341 GCA_009831015.1 Picea engelmannii | reverse complement strand
TTAAGAGTTCAAAAGAAATGAGCCTCATACAAAACCAAGATGAATTATGTCACCTATAACTCATAACTTAACATTCCCAAAAGAGAAATCAATTAAAGTGAATGGCTACAGTTTTGAAAGAACCTTCTGCAGTGAAGTAATAATCCAATGGTCAAGTGTATTTCAATAAATCAATAAAAGACGACAATAGTCCAGACAACGAGGGAAGTGTTTTCACACTTTCAGTTGTGAAAAATCAAAACGAAATCAAATTGAACTTGTCGCGAAAATAAAACAAATGTCTTGAAGCTCAATGCGACGATGATTTGTCGTTTAGAAGACAAGAGGTGTAGGCAGCATTTTTCTAGTAATTAAAAAAAATGAGTTGGTTGCCAACAAAAGAACAGTCATAAAAATACATATGAGTTATGGAAAGGAAGACCAATGAATGTGAAGCACTTCAGAGTGTTTGGAAACAAATGCTACATTAAAAGAGAAGATGGAAAAATGGGAAAGTTTGATTCTTGTGTTGACAAGGGTATATGTGTTGGGTACTCAAGGAAAAGGAAAGCATACAAGTGCTTCAATATAAGGCTCAAAAAAATTGTAGAAAACATCAATGTGATTTTTGATGAGACAAGTGGATGCAGGATAAAAGAAGAAGGAAAGGATTCAATGTAATAGGTCAATGAAGAAGAAGTAAGGGAAGAAGTAGTAGTAGAAGAGGAAGATGAAGAAGAAAATCTAGAAGAAGAGAAAGAACAACAAGATATTCAAGTACCTACAAAGATAACTAGTAGACAAATACTAAAGAATCATCCATCATATCATATTATTAGAAATAAAGATGCAAGAGTTGAAACTAGAAGAAGAATTTGTTCACCAGAACAACTGCACCTAACACTACTATCTAAAATTGAGTCAAGTAGTTTTTAAGAAGCCAACATGGATGAATTCTGGATCAAAGAAATGAATGAAGAGTTAGATGAGATATAGAAAAATGAAACTTGAGAATTGGTTCCAAGGCCAAGGAACAAGAATGTGATTGGTACAAAGTGGGTTTTCAGAAACAAACTAAACGAAGATGGATGGGTTACTAGGAACACAACAAGATTGGTATGTAAAGGATACACTCAAGTTGAAGGTATAGACTTTGAAGGGACGTTTTCCCTAGTTTCCAGAATGGAAGAAATCATATTGATCCTAGATTTTTCATGCTTCAAGAATGTTAAAGTGTATTAGATGGATGTGAAATCAACCTTTCTAAATTAGGATCTAGAGGAATAAGTCTACATTGAGCAACCAAAAGGATTTCAATTGTTTGAGAATGAATATTATGTTTGCAATTTTAAGAAGGCCTTGTATGGTCTTAAACATCCCCCTAGAGCATGGTATTATAGAATGGAACTATACTTACAAAAACAGGGATTTAGGAAAGGAAATGCAGACAACAAACTCTACATCAAGGTAAATCAAGATAGTATTTTGTTAATTGAAGTTTATGCTGATGACATTATTTTTGGAAGTGATGATGACAAGATGAGCCAAAAATTTGCAAAGGATATGCAGAATGAGTTAGAGATGTCATTGATTGGAGAATTTTCTTTCTTCTTGGGTCTTCATATATGTCAAATCAACTAAGGATTTTTCATCTCTCATACCAAGTACATCAAATAAATGCTAAAGAGGTTTGGAATGGAATATTGCAAACTAGTCAACACTCCTATGCAAACCAGTTGCAAGTTAAGTAAAGATGATGATTCAAAGGATATACATAAGAGGTAGTACAAGTCAATGATTGGTAGATTAGTTTATGTGACAACTTCCAGACTAGATGTAATACATGAAGTTGGATAGGTGGCATGATTTCAAGTAGCACCAAAGGAATCACATGTTCTATCAGTAAAGAGGATATTTATATATCTCAATGGTACATAAGAGATTGGATTATGGTATCCAAAAGGAAATGATCTATCACTTATTTCCTACACATATGCAGATTGGGTAGGTTGCATTGATGACCGAAGAAGTACAAGTGGAGTAACTTTCTACTTGGGTGAGTGTTTGGTATCTTGGCTAATCAAGAAACAATCATCAATATCATTGTCTACAGTCGAAGATGAATATATTGTAGTAGAAACATGCTGGACACATGTCTTATGGATGAAACAAACATTGAAAGATATACAAATTGAGTATCATGAGCCCATTTCGATATATTGTGATAACACAAGTGCCATCAATATATCAAATAATCCAGTGATGCACTCCAAGATAAAACACATTCCAATAAAGTTTCATTTTCTATGGAAATAGTTTGTAGAGAAGAACATTTGAGTTGAGTATGTTGGGACCAAATAACAGATTGTAGACATCTTTACAAAACCTCTTCCAAGGGAATCTTTTGAGTATCTTCACCATAAACTTGGCATAATTTCTGCCCCAAAATGAATTTTGAATGATATTCGTATATGACTTATATTTACACGAGGAAGCACCATAACGAGGACAATTCACTTTTGGGGAGCAATATCAAAGAGATTTCAGTCAAGGGGAGCAACCCCAGGGACAGTTCAGTCAAGGGGAGCATCCCTCGGGATAGGTCAATCAAGGGGAGCAGCCCTAGGGATAGTTCATTCAGGGGGTAAACTCATATGGGAATTTACCTTTGCCATTGATGTTAAAGGGGGAGAGATTCATCATATGCATGGAGAGAGGATTAGATGCTTGGAGAGAGAGAACAAAGGAATGATTCCAGGGGGGGCAATGTTCATAAGGGGAGAAGGAGTGATATGACTTCAGTGTTGCATCAGAGTGTTTCCATCAATGCCTAAGGGGGAGATTGTTGATTAATTGAGTTGGTTGTCATTGATGTCAACCCTTGAAGCAATTTCGATAGAAAATTTTGTTAGACCCAATAGTGTGGTTAAGGAACCAAAGTTTGGTTGAGGAATAATGTAATAGAGATCAATGAATTTGTAGGTGAGACTATTCTAGATGGATTATACATGTCATGTTGTTTCCGATGATATGTGGTATGTCACGTAGTTCCTCACGATTGAGGAGATATGAATTAGTGAATTTGGAGATCCCTCATGAGTTATATAGAAGTCCATAGGAGGTCAAAGAAGTCAATTTATTATAGAATATTGTTGGCACAGGAGCAGACCCATGGTTCAACACTTCAACAATGCACCAACAAAACCCTAACTACCAACCCTTTCGACAACACCTGCGAAGAATATGAAGTCTCACCTAAGGGAGAGGCAGACGGGGTTGTAGGACTCAGGTGTCTACAACCTAGATGGGACATAGATATGTGATCACAAGACTTAACAAAGAATTTAGAAATTAAAATTCATTAGTATTTAACCCCTATTCACATCGTAGGTTAAAACCCTAATTATAGATCAGTGTTGTAATGACGAAGATCCAAGCATATCTAACCATTCAGCACATAACATCAAAGTAGATCTAACATTCATTCACATCATAAAGCACTAAGCATCAACTGGATCTATCATACATGTAGATTAAGAAATTAAGTACATAACAAACATGAACACCATATCATAGATCACATCGACATAGGATATATGTGTTTCACCCCAGTGTGGGGCTACATCCACCAATATTGTTCTCTTCTTATTAGTCTCTTCCAATCTTCTTACATGCACCAAGACACAACACCAACTCAACATAGGACATGAGATCTGTGTGCACCTCACCAGATCCTCCTTCCCCGAGTTAGGTCCAAGAACAGAGCCTCTACACAGTCTATGCAAAAAGAAATTACAAAACACTTGCACTTAGCTCTGCAAACCTTAACACGTTCATGCACAAAGCCAACTAGCCATGCACTAAGATGATAAATGACTAGTAACTACTTCTTACATCACCTAGATACTTATTTATACATTAAAAAAGGGGCCTAAACATGGGTAATACCCATGGGTCGACATCCCATACCCATTAAATAAACCCTAAAACCCAAAAATCCCACAAAAGGGGGAGGGCTCCCATGATATCCACTTTGCCTAGGTGCTTCGTCTTCGACCAGCCCATCGAAGTCCCAAAAATGATCAAGCATGACCAATGTTTCCTCTAAAACTGGTCAAGGGCCAACATGCCCCCAACACTCACCTATTACTCATCCCAAGTCACTCTGATCAAGTCAATTATGCTTTGAAGGCCTTGAGATTAGCTCAAGATGCCTCGACTTGATGCTTCACTAGAGCCTCCTGCTCGGTGAAATTTTGAATGAATTTCTCGGTGAAAGACCCTTCCAAGTGTTATTCCACCATGGTGACCACTTGTTCCAACTATGCACCTTGTCCCTCAATCTCATCAAAAAGTGCCCAGGCTTCATCCTGCACTGGATGGAGTCTATGGGTCACTTCCATGACTCTACTTTGAATGGAATTGACCTGTTCCTGAACTATGCAGACCTCTTGTGACCTTTTCATCTTCTCTACCACTAAAAGCATCTTCAACTATTCTTTCACTGTCAATGCCTGCTATTTCACCTCCTGGAGCTGTGACTCCAATGCCCTCAGTTCCGGGTCTTTTGCAAGGTGCTCATAGGTTTGTGCACTTTTGTTACTTAGTTTCTTACATTTTGCGGAGAATTCCCTGATTCTTTCTACTACACTTCTCGCAGTTTATTCCTGTTGATATTGCACTTACTAAAAAGTTCTTGAAACTGCTTGCAGTTCCAGTTCTTCGACTCTTGCTTGAATCTACTGAATGGCTTCAACGAGATTCCCCACTTAGCTCTCAGTTGTCTTTTCTTCCATCTGTGTTAGGCCCAACATAAAGAAAAGTGATCTAGTTACTTATTTTCTAACCCCAATCCGCTTCGCGAGAAGCTAGTCTTTTTCTCTCTGGATTTACTCTCTGTCCTCTTCAAACTTCTCTTGGAGGTCATATTTCTCTTGCTTCACAACCCAAAGTTTCTCTAGGGTTTAATCCTTTGATTTATTCAAGGCCTTTGTGGCCTACCCCTTTTCTTCCTGTACTCGTCGAAGGTGAGCCTCTGTAGAATTTTCTATCCTTTGCAATTGGGTGGGCACAATTGACACTAAACGATTCTAATAGAGTGCTTGTTGTACCCCTTTTAGCTCCACCTCGATTCTGTCACACATCATTTTCTACTTTTCTTTGTTTTTCTGAAAAATATCCTTCAAAGTGTCTGCTACAACTGTGATGATAAAGTCAATATCATCCACTATGAGCACAGTATGTGATTGGGGCTTATTGGCTCATGAATTCTTCCGCTCTAACGGTTTCTTCAGAGAAACCTTTCTCTTCTTTGATGTCTTGACCTCCATAAGGGGATCCTTAGGCAGTGTCACTTCTCCCTTTTCCTACTTGTATTCTTCCCCTTCCTCTTCCTGGTTTACTTCATTGTCTCCTCCTCCTCCAGGTGAATCAGACACGGTTTCCTCCGATGTGCTTTTTATATCTTGCACTTCTTCCTTTTTCTTCTTCTTCTTAGTGTTTTTCAGTCCATCGCACTCGGTTTTGGTGACCATAGGACTTTCGATGAGGTTGAGGTCGGAGATATCTGCATATCCAACTGGTACAAGGAATTAAGTAGACCATTCCTAGGTTATCTCCTTCATGTCTTCATCAACCAGTTTATAATATGACTACAACTCCTCCTTTGTTTCATCCCTATGCCCAGTGATATAAATGAAGTGGCAGTCTACGTGGAACTTTGCTAGTGGTATGTAAGTATGAAAGGTGTTCAAAGTCATTTGGGGGAATGGCTCAATGGCTCATGTGAGATATAAGTAGTAAGTGTGGAAGACAATGTTCGACTACCACTTCTTCACCATATTTCTTGAATACCACAAGGTGGTGAACCTCGCGGCCAATGGTTTTGATGGGTCAACTTTTGGGAATGTCACTCCCTCTGGCATATCCCAAGTGACAAACACAATAATAATCAACAACCAGCTAAAGTGGAACTCATAACCTTGGTCCTGTGCTTCGCGACAGTTGTTCTCCAACTCATTGACGAGGTATCTCACCCATTTCATCTGCATCCCTTCAATGCACTTCCCTACGAGGTCGATGACAAACCCCATGACTTGTGTTGGTCTGTTCTTCCTAACGATCTTACCAGTGATCAACTAATAAGATAGGTGCGCTGCGCCATCTTGGACACCTCCAACGGTCATATTTATTCACTGCGACAAAGTTCCAGTCTACGTTGTTCTTCTATTCCAATGAGGTTCAAGTTCTGCAAGACTGCTTTATGCAAAGTCTTCTCTAGAACCTCGTGTAATTTTTCTAGATTTTCTTTCTTCTTACTGAGCTTTCTGGCCTTCTTTCCTATGATCTGAGTATCTGGATTCCTCTTTCCATTCTTATTCTTATCTTCTCTTAGCATAGTAACTTCGCACTGTTGAGGGTCGTTCATAGGGTTTGAGGGTAATACTTCTTCTCTTATTGTTTCTGGGGTAGGTTCTCTT
This sequence comes from Picea engelmannii, assembly GCA_009831015.1. Lineage (NCBI taxonomy): Eukaryota > Viridiplantae > Streptophyta > Pinopsida > Pinales > Pinaceae > Picea > Picea engelmannii. The sequence goes on along the minus strand of ML783577.1, from coordinate 193,883 downwards.
CTCTCCTACATGAATAGGTTCTTTAAGCCTTCTTGTGTTCTTTCAACCTTGACAGGTAGGTCTCTGGCCCTCAGTTTCTTCGACTTGTCCTCTTGTTCTTCTCTTAGTCATTTTATTTTCTCGGCTATGAAGTCCCTTAATTCTTTCTTTTTCTATTCTATGGATTCCTCTTCTTCTTTCCTTTGGATCTGATCTTTCTCAATATAGGTATTTCCTAGCAAAAGTGCAAAAGGAGCACTTTTCTCAACAAAATTAATGACCTCAAATTATTCTTCTGTTGATGTTCCATGGGAAATCATAGGTACATGAGAAAGTCTTGCACATAGGGTTATCATATTTCCTTTAAACAATCCTATTCCTCCCAATGAAGGAATCATAGCAGGCTTTCCCAAAATTTCCCAAGTACTTTCTATCATGATATTCACCTGTGTTTCCTCATCCAAAACATAGTCTATGTCGAAGTCTCCTATTCTTATTTCTATGCACTCCTTCTCTTTTAAGATATCTTGTAAACTGATGTCTCTATGATCACTTAGGGTTTCTTTCATTTGCAATAATATATTCTCTTATTCTTTCTAGTGTTCTAGCATATCCTTAGTCTCTTGGCCTTCTTCATGGTTTTCTTGTCTCATATTCATCTTTTTAACTTTAGAAATCATTCTAGGAAAATCCAAAACCTCATGACCAACAACTTTACAACAAAGACAAATAGGACCTGTACCAGGGAATTCCTTAGCAAGATGCCAATCCTCTCTTTCTCTTAAATGATCCCCAACCTTTTCTGTACTTTGCATTGGGATCATAGTGATGAACCTGCAAAAAATTCTTTCTAGGATCCTGCATCCACTTATTAGTCCAAAAATGATTTCTATGCATAGGAATAACATATCTTTCACTAACTTTATCAGATCTATTCATATCAAATCTTCTTTCTTCTAGATGTGTCGTAATTTTCAGACTAGGAAAAAATCTATCAAACATACCTAGATCCATGATTTCAAAACAAAAATGTCCACTTATCTTACTGTTTCCAGAGCACAAATGTTTAATATCTTACCTCTTTTCTTCATATCTAGTTCCCTTCTTAGAACAGAGCTTTACAAGTCAAGTAGAACATTTTTCACTACAAGAATAGATCTACGCACAAAGTTTTCTCTTTTCTTCAGTTCCTAGCAATCATAGTTTCAAGTCTTGACAATGGAACCATTTGTTGGAATAGGGGAAGACCTAGGGTTAAACGCTTCAAAAACACACCAAAAAAACCATAACTACTGACATTTTCGGCAACACCTGCAAATCAGATGAAGTCTCATTCGAGGTAGAGGCAGGGGGGGGTTACAGGACTCAGGTGTATGCAACCTAGCGGGGACACAGATCTGTGATCGTAAGACTTAACAAAGCACTTATAAATTAACATTCATTAGTCTTTAACCCCTATTCACATCCCAAGTTAAAAACCTAATTACAGATAAGCACAGTAACAACCCATATCCAAGCATATGTAACCATTCATCACATAACATCAAAGTATATCTAACATTCATTCACATCATAAAGAACTAAGAATCAAATGGATCTATCATACATCTAGATTAAGCAATTAAGTACATAAACAACATGAACACCATAGCACAAAGAACATCGACACATGATATACGTGGTGGACCCCAGTGTGGGGCTACATCCACCAATCTTCTTCTCTTCTTATTAGTCACTTCCAATCTTCTTACATGCACCAAGACACAATGCCAACTCCGCATAAGACAGGATATTTGTGTGCACCTTGCTCGATCCTCCTTTCCTGAGTTAGTTCCAAGCATAGAGCCTCTACACAGTCTATGCACAAAGCACTTACAAATCACTTGCACTTAGCTCTGCAAACCTTAACACGTTCGTGCACAAAGCCAACTAGCCATGCACTAAGATGATCAATGACTAGTAACTACTTCTTACATCGCCTAGCTACTTATTTATACATTACAAAAGGGGCCTAAGCATGGGTAAGACCCATGGGCCAACATCCCATACCCGTTACATAAACCCTAAAACCCAAAAATCTTGCAAAAGGGGGCAGGATCCTGTGATCTCCGCTTCGCCTGGGCGCTCCATCTTCGACCAGCTTGTCGAAGTCCCAAAAATGGTCAAGAATGACCAATGTTTCCTCTAAACCTATTCAAGGGACAACAAAGCTCCTAGAAGAAGTTTACTAGTCAAAGTGGTTGTAACTAGGAGTTAATTACGAGTTAAGTGGTTGCAAAAAGAAAATAATGAAAAATAAATTAGTTGCAAATAGAAGTGGTGAGTTTACTATTTGTGGATAAAGTGGTTGTAAGTGGAAAAAGTAGTTAGAAGTGGGTCATCCCTAAAATAAGGAAGTTGGGTAAAGTAGTTAGAGGATAACCCTTAGAGGAAGCTACTTGGAGAGTATAAATAAGAGATCAAGGGTCTCCTATTAGCACCTATTGATCACATTGAATATCTATTATTTTGTGAAAATTTTATTGTAGGTACTCAGTGATACATCTAAAGTTACACAATTATGAGGAAACAAAGGAGGGTCAATGAAGAAAGTTTTGGAGTTGCAAAATTTATTTAAAAAACCATTTTTTTGAGACTTACGTAGGTTGCAGTCAAGGAAGGCACGTACATATGCAAACTACAATGGAAGAAGGCGCGTACATACATGGGATGTAGAAGAGGAAGTCACGTACATCTGTAAAATCCATGAAAACTTGAGTATGTGAGGATTCCAGGTCCCTAGAGTCTAAAAGCAAGCTCCTAGGAAGTACTACAATGATCAGGTACAATAGATCTATCTACAGATTCAAAAGGTATGTCATATTGTTATGTGTAGTTTGACATTGTTGTCTACATGATATATGGTTATGGGAGGTTGAGGATTTTCCCTAGAGAGGTTGTTGGTTGTATGACACTTACTGTATGATCTAGATCTACAGAATTATAGTGCTAGTATGTTTGGTATTTCTCATTGGTACATCTTGTTGGTTCGAGTGTTGAGGCATATCTTGTATTTCTTGGTACATGGTTGAGAGTTTTTGTGGTACATGGTTGAGGGATTTTGTTTGTGATGTGTTGTTGAAGTTTTTGTTTTAGTTTGATGTTGCATATCAGTGAGGGTTTGATGTCTAGTCCACGTGAGAGTTTATTACAGACGATTATGATTGTATGCACATGTATGGCACATGACTAGAGAGACATAGATGCACATTATTTAAGTGGCATTCTTGTGATATTGGATATGAGATCTATGCTATAATATATGATATATTGAGGAGATTATTGGTACAATTTGTTGGTATATGTTGGTACAGGTTATTGGTATAGATTGGTATAGGTTGATTACAGATTATTGGTATAGGTTGGTTACAGGTTGTTGGTACATATTGGTATAGTTTTATAGTGGTATATTTCATAGTGACAACATGAAAGTGGTTTCATAAGTTATTTGACACTTATATTTTATGGAATTTGGATGAGGAAATGATAGGTGGTTGTATCCGCCTTCTGATTATATCCATAAAACATAGGGGGTTATAGCCTCCTTATGGTTGGATCTAGAGAATTGGGGAGTTGGAACTTCCCTCAGTTTGTAGCCTACAAATATAGGGGGTTTGAGCCTCCTCCTAGTTGTAGATGGAAAACAAAGGAAGTTGGTGCTTCCAATGAATGTAATTCTTAAATACATATAAGAAAAAACATTTCGTGGTTTTCTCTTGCATTGGGTTTCCACGTAAAAATACTGGTGTAGTGGGCATGTGTATGATTACTCATTGTTGATGGTTTATTTATTCTGCACTTGTTGAATGATATTGGTAAATTGATCATAAATTTAACAACATTTATATACTTTCGTTAAAGGGGATAAAAGATCTCTATTACTAATTCACCCTCCCTCTCAATAATCCAACAAAACTATGCAAAAGAGAAATTGTATAAGTAGAGATAAAAAATCTTTATTACTGATTCACCCTCCCTTGTAGTGCATTATAAGATGACATGGAAGAAGGATTTATAAATATGGAATTATGAAAGGCTGAGGGGTGAAACATTTAATAATTAAATTTACCTTGGCCCTCCTTCTAGCGCCATTTGTTGACGGGCGTAAGTGATACACTGTCAACTCGAAGGATAGACCAGGTCTAGGGTTTTCTAATTAACCCAAGCCATTTGGTATGATCTATCCTGATGGGTTTAATGGCTCTATTAGCCAGCTAGGGTCCTAAAGATAACAAAATGAAATAAACTAACTAAAGAAAAGTTCTAACAATCAACACAATAATTACAAATATTTATCTAAGAATGTGAATATACAAATGATTATGAACAATTTATATATAGTTTACAAGGTTTGCTGAAATATTGCAAAAATGATTGTTTGATAAAGTTTCTAAATCAAATATGAACGACGTTTTTTTTTTTTTGTTTTTTTTTAATATATTAAACAAATAAATACTAAATGAATATGATTGAAATAGTGACACAAAAACAATCAAAGCTAATTAATGTAATCATCATTTCATTCATAAAAAACTCTAAATAAAAGAAAAGAATGCATCTACTAACCTCTAATTGATCAGTCAACTGAGTTTATCTTCCTGTGTTGTATGAGCTCCTGCCTATACTGTTGTTAAGGGAAACCTTTAACAGAACAATACTAGCACTTCCAAAATACATTTAAAGAAGTATTTGATATTGGAGTAAATTAATAACAACGAAAATACATCTACTTAAAAATCATGTGATCTTAGGATGATGAATATTTAAGAATGAGAGAAAACTTAGATATCAATATTGATATTATCCAACATTTAACATTAAGAATAAATTCAAAAATAATCAAATGATAGATCAATCACACATAAAAAATGGAATAAGAAATTATAGACAACATATAACATTTAACGGTATGAAAACACCATACGATGACAAGCTAAAGCTAAAATCAACCATAATAACATTCTCATAATACAACAGTAATGAAAGAACAAAATGGAATAAGCATTACATAGGTCTAAAGCCAAAGATGAATTGCTTTCTCATATTCTTTCTCAAAATCACATGCCCATACTATAGTCCTGGAATAATTTTTGGGATAAGAGACTCTTAAAGATAGAAAAAAATTAATACATAAATGATAGCAATTAACCATTTATTGATAAAAAAAGACTAAAGATAATTTAAATCAATGCATAATCAATTATTCAAAGAATATGAAGATATTATAATGAAAATAAAACCATTTTACTCACAGGAAAAAATCCATTAAACAACCTGGAATTCCATATTCTTCTTTGAAAATACTCGTCCATTCTCCCAAAGATTCCAACCATCGATTACTCCCTTTGAAAAGAAGAAAAATTTACAAAATAAATAATATACAAAAGAGAAAGGATAAAAATCCTCCTCTCAATTTCCTAGATCTTCATGGCTTTGAAATTTCTCATATATTTATACAATGAATGAATAGTCTGGGCATCACTAATAATTTCCACCACCTGCAATTTGCCTCATAAAGAGACACAAATATCTCTCAAATCATGGATTTTCTTGGGAAAATTTCTACGCGGAAGCTAAATGGTTCCATTTGGGAAATGAGTTTTCAACCATTTCTTCAAATTCCTCACGGTTTAGCTACAACTAGTCCTGCAAAATCTTGTCTATGTTCTTGACACATTTCCAAATTTTATCTCTTGTTGCTCATAAATTTATTTGCAGAAATCCAATTATTTTTGGATCAATCATCTTGAACGTATTTAGATAATAAAATCAATCCATGATCAGATCCATACTAAATAATTGATAATAGAAACCTGTGAAACAAAAAGAAACCTAAATTAATAACCTAAAAATTGTGAATAAAATAAAATAAAAAATGAATTTAAACTAACTATAAGTTCTAAACAAATATTGTTTATAATTTCCATTCAAATATGATCTTAAAATTCTATAAGCTTCAAGTTAATGGAGAAGAGAAAATATTGGTTTTGGTTTTTTACAAAATCAAACAAATCATAGATAATTCTTTTTATTATTATTATTTTTATTTTGAAATGAGATGCAAAATGAAAAAAAGAATTTAATTACTTAATATCACCAAATGATTTTATGAAAATGAGAAACCAACAAAGATATTATTTGATGAAGTATTGAACACATTATTCAAAATAGTCAAACTTTCTAATGAGAAAAAGAAAGAACACATAATCATAATTTAAACGAAAGTAAACAGTTGATAAAAATTAACGTTTTTGTTTAAATTGCGATTTCTACGCTCGTTTCTAAATTTTGATATATACTCTTGTGATGAATGTCTCATACTATATTGAATTTCTTAAGTTTGTTTCAAAGCAAGCCAATGTATGGAACTATTTGAAAATTTTGATTCTGTAGCTCATTATAATTATCAAGATTCTAATGGGGGCCCTTTAAATTTTGTAAAATTTAGGGGGAGTTGTTGGGGTCCAACAGGGACCTTGGTCTCAAATGCCACAACTCCCCACTGTCGCTAGTCCAGTCACTACCAATCATACTGGAGATCCATCCACTGCTAGTCATGTTGGATATTGGTCAAAACCTTTTCAACTCATGTTGAAGACCAACAACCAACCACTACAAGTCAGGATGGGGGCATTACTCTAGTCACCATGAGTCATATCGACATCACATATCCAACCACATTACATCATGTGGGAAATGAGTCTCCAACCTTTGCCTGTCACGCTAAGAGCATGTCTCCAACCATTTTAAATGATGTTGGGGGAATTCATATGATTGAGAATCCTAGATGTGTCAGATGAAAGCCTAATTTCCTTTGCAGGACTTGCGAAGGAGATCACCTTACTCGTTTGTGTCCTGCTACTGCTAGGATACTGTAAGTGTGGTTCTCACCTTGGGGCCCTTTGGGTTTTGAGTTGTATATGGTTTCCCGACACTCCGTTTCTCCTTTGATTGACACAACAATCATGATGATGCAATCATAGCCTGACCACACTCCCAATTTTTAGGGTGATGCGTCTCTTGACTTTGTTGTCATGCATCCTATTCAACTAATGGTTGAAGAAGTGGTTGTACGAATGCAATCTCCAATCCATACAACTCTTCTTTTGGAGGGTGATGCATCCTTCAACTGTGTCATTATCATTTTTAGTACTACACCTTCTTAACAAGAGAGAGTTTTACTCTCCCTCAGTACTCTCCCTCCAAGTCCTGGAGAGGTTCCCTTTGACTGGGATGGTCTTTTGGGTTATCCAATGCCTCCTCCTATGTACTTTCAAGTAAGAAGCGTTATTTGATATATCATGGAGAAGGTAACATCTATTGGCATTTTATCATTCTCGAGTTGGAGAGATTTGGGTTTTACCAAGCTTGTGTCAGCTATTTGTAAGATGCTAACCTTTCAAAGAAATCTTGTGCAGGAGCCTTGGCCTCCCCCATGATATGCCACCTAGAATCCTCTCAATGAGTCTAATTTAATCTCTTTTCTGACTCGTCTAAAAAGCGAAAACATTGCCAAGTGAATTTGTCTCTTTCACACTCGTTAATTGAATTTGAAAGATCGTGAGTCTTAGTTAATCTCTTTTCCGACTTAAAAAAAAAAAAAAAAAAAANAACTTGTCTCTTTCACAATCGTAAATTGTGAAAAAAATAAAATAAAAAATGAATTTAAACTAACTATAAGTTCTAAAAAAACATTGTTTATAATTTCCATTCAAATATGATCTTAAAATTATAGAAGCTTCAAGTTAATGGAGAAGAGAAAAACATTAATTTTGGTTTTTTACAAAATCAAACAAATCATAGATAATTCTTTTTTTTTTATTATTATTTTTATTTTGAAATGATATGCAAAATGAAAAAAAGTATTTAATTAATTAATAGTACCAAATGATTTTATGAAAATGAGAAACCAACCAAGATATTATTTGATGAAGTATTGAACATATTATTCAAAATAGTCAAACTTGCTAATGAGCAAAATAAAGAACACATAATCATAATTTAAACGAAAGTAAATAGCTGATAAAAATTAACGTTTTTGTTTAAATTGAGATTTCTATGCTCGGTTCTAAATTTTGACATATACTCTTGTAATGAATGTCTCATACTATATTGAATGTCTTAAGTTTGTCTCAAAGCAAGCCAAGGTATGGAACTATTTGAAATTGTTGATTCTGTAGCTCATTATAATTATCAAGATTCTAATGGGGGCCCTTTAAATTTTGTAAAAATTTAGGGGGATTTGTTGGGGCCCAACAAATGGAAACTTACTGGGTGAAGAAGTTATCTCTGATCTGGTAAGATTGCATCTCAGGAAGAAAATAATAAGACTTGAAAAATGATTTAAGATCCATGAAATAAATTCACTCTGAGACCACATAGTATTAAAATAAGCTCAATGTTATAACCAAACAATAGAATTTTCTTTGCATGAGATTATAACCTGAAATAATGTCTTAATCAAAGAGTCATGATGTTTATAAAAGAACTCCAATACCGTTGATAGAGACACTACTGTTAGAAAACGTCCATAGCCTCGACAGGGATGTCATTTAACCCACTCAAATGCTTTAATCCCATCCAATAGTTGTATCCACATGATGTATACTTCCATCAAAGTTAATTTAACAACATATCCCAGCTACCTCTCGACCCAACATTGCTTCGTTGTTAGCAGGCCTGTTCAGTACCCTGATGAAGTTGTCTTGTTATCATGTGTGCATTTACCCACTGCCAATGAGCATGTTCGGTACCTTGATGGGTTTACAAACGCTTTCCACACTTAAGTTCTTCCAACCCTCTTATGTCACTTTTAAATAATAATACAATTATAGATTTCTTGGTGACAAAGAGAGCGGGGTGATACTAGAGGTTAATTGCAATACAGGTGAATAGTTGATCATGTTATTTAGTTGCTTTCAAAACTGGAAGTTTTATCATGGTTTCGAGATTTTAGATTTCATTTAAGAAATCTTCTAGAGAATGGGGAAGCACTTAAAATTGATTCCTTAGGAATATGGACGGCCTAAAAAGTTTAAAGATCATCGTAATTCTCAAATATTTAAACCATATCTCTAGTGTAAGACTCTGTCAAAGACAATTTGAAGACAAAATGAAAGTGACAGTTGACTTCAAAATCAATTGTCTGAGTTATATCTTAATATCAGGACCTCTTTGAATTATTCCAATTTGCTTGAAAAACAAAATTCTTAAAATAAATGATTCCTTCAACAATAGCTCTTTGATCAGGAATATATTTATTCAAAAAGACAGATAAGAAGAAAACTCATTCAAAGCAATCAAAGAAAACAAAAAACACATAACAAACCAAATCAAATTTTATTAATGGGATTCAAAATCAGAAGTATACAAAATCAAAACAACAAAAGAAATCTTTTCAGGAAACGTGTTGGCATAGGGGCATACCTGGGGTTCAATGCTACAACAATGCACCAACAAAACCCTAACTACCAACCCTTTTGGCAACACCTGTGAAGCAGATCTAGTCTTAGCCGAGGTAGAGGCAGGGGTGGTTGTAGGAATTAGATGTTTGCAACCTTAGTTGGGACATAGACCTGTGATTCTAACACTTAACAAAACACTTAGTAGTTAATCTTCATCAATATTCAGTCTTATTATACTTTGCATCTAACACAGAGCATCACAACATTTACTTAGATCTAAGATATTTTAGCACTTAGTAACAGTAAAACAGATCAGAACCTGTAGATCAACACTAAGCATCTTCATACATATCCGAGATAACATTCATTCATAGCTCATAATCACAAAGCATAAATATATCTATCTAAACACATCAAAGCACTTAGCAAAGGAAGAGACAAGCACATCAAGTTGAGGCACAGATCACAACACACATATTTACCATGGTTCACCCCCACGTTGAGGCTACATCCACAAAGTCTTCTTCTTTATTAATGTATTCAATTGGTTACAACACAAAGCCTCCAAACCTTACTGTGCACAGGATAGAAGATATGTGTAGATCGCTAGATCCTTCTTCCTTGCCTTACAACACAAAGCCTTCTATAGTCTCTCACAGGGACTTGCACTCAACTCTGCAAGTATTACACAAAATGCACAAAGCCTTACAATACTTGATCACATAGATCCAACTCTTAGCACTTTATCCAACTTGCTCTAAGCAATCACCAAGTGCACTAAGCAACAACTTATACTATTTCTTACATTGCCTATCTATTTATACATTACAAAATTGGGCCTAAGCGTGGGTGAACCCATGGGTCGACCTCCCTTCCCCATTACATTAACCCAGAACCCTAAAAGGACCCAAAAGGGGTCTAGCTTCCATGATTTTCTCTTCGCATTGCACTCCTTCATTGACAAGTTGTCAAAGTCCCAAAAATAGTCAAATATGGCCAAGTGTTCCTCAAAACTTGGTCAAGGGGCAACAGGCCCCCAACACTCACCTGTGACTCATCCTAAGTCACTCAAGTTTGGGTAAATCTACCTCAAAGGTCTCGAGCTTGGCTCTAGCTGCTTCGAATTGTCTCTGTGCTACTGATTCTTGTTCAACAAACTCCTGAACAAATGTTTCACTGATAGGTCCTTCGAGTTGGTGCTCGACTGCAGCAACTACTTGTTTGAGTAGTGTTCCTTGGCCTTCAATTTCTTCAAACAATAGGTAGGTCGCCTCCTGGCTCGACTGGAGTTTATGGGTGACTTCCATCACTCTGTTCTGCATGGTAAGAATGATTTGCTAGGAAATGCATTGTTCCTGGGATCTCTTCATCCTCTCAATGGGTGACATGAGCTTGAGTTGCACCTGTACTGTATCATCTTGCTACTTTTGCTTCCTAGAGTTGGGACTCCAGTTTCTTCAACTCCGAGTCTTCAGATAGTTTTTCATATATCTGTGCACTTCTATTACTTAGCTTTTTACATTTTGCAGCAAGTGTTTTAATCCTCTCGATTGTGTTCTGAGCATTCAATTCTCATTGGTCGTGCACTTCTTGCAGAGTCTGTGGTATGGTGTGAAGCTCTAATTCCATGACCCTTTGTTGAAGTTACTGAATAAATTCAGCCAACTTTGTCACTTGGCTCTCTATGGGATCTTTGACCTTCTTCTCTAAGACGATCATAGAGTGAAATTCTCTGTTGACTGCTTCTTCAATTCCTATCTGCTTTGCGAGCAACTGCTCTTTCTCTTTTTGGATATTCGTCTTGTATTCTTAAAAAATTTCTTGGAGAGCATTCTTCTCTTGTTGTGCAGTTCAACGTTGTTTAGTAAGTTCCTATTGTGCTTTCTTTAGGGCCTAGGTGGCCTACACTTTTTCTTCCTGAGAATGTCGAAGGTGTACTTCGACTATATTAGCAATCTTGTGGAGCTGAATTGATTCATCTCCCACTTCTATTGTTCCTTCTAGAAGAGGTGCAGTAGAGGTTGCTCGACTAGAATGGAGTGCTTGTTGTACTCCCTAGAGTGAGATATCAATCTGGATATACATTTGTTCCTACTTCACCTCCTTCTTCTCTATGGTTTCCTTTGAAGCATCATTGACCATTTCAACAATGAAATCAAAATCATCCAATGTGAGGGCGGTTCACATCTTGGTTACAGGGGTTCTTGGTTTCTTTTTGGAGGAAGATTTCAGAGGTGAGACCTTCCTTTTCTTCAATGATTCTTCTTCATCCTGAGGCAGTGGTAATTTGACTCTCTGGGTTTCTGTACCTTCTTTTTCATCACCTACTTCATCTGGTGTAATGGAAGACGTCCTTATAGATAGGCTGTCAAAATCTTGGAATTATTCAGTCTTCTTTGTCGAATTTGATTTCTTTGTCTTACTGGGCCTAGGTGTATCCTGCGCAGTTCCCGAGCTGTCGATGTCGGACATTTCTGTGGGGTCTACTAGAACAAGGAGGTCCGTCGACCATTCTTTGGTGATATCTTCTAGGTCTTCTTCTGTCAGGTTATAACAAGATTGACGATGTTCCTGGTGCTCATCAACACGTGGGGTTAGGTATATAAAGTGGTGGTCCATGTTGAACTTTATCAAAGGTTGGAATCTATGTAAAGTGTTTGGGGTTATGTGTGGTTCGCTCCTTATGGATTCTTTCAATTGGTTATAGTACGTGTGGAAAACAACATTTGATTTCCATTGCTTTCTCATGTCGTTTGAGTACCATAATGTACTAAACTTCATGGCTAGTGGCTTAAAGGGGTCCAGGTTCAGGAAGGTTTCACCTTTCGATAGCTCCCATGAAAAAAAAGTGATCAGTATCAGGAGCCAACTAAAATGGAATTCATGCCCCTGATCCTAGGCTTCTCTGCAGTCAATCTCCAGTTGATTCACTAGGTACTTCACCCAGTTCATTTGTAGTCCCTTGGCACACTTTCCTTCGAGGTCAACTACAAAGCCAGGTACTTGTGTTGGTCGATTCTTGCATACCATATTCCCTGCGATCAATTGGCATGTGAGGCACACTACACCACTTTCAATGGAAGAAACTTTGTAGCCTCTCATGCCTTTCTCAACATCTCCATAGGCTTCTTTGATCTTCTGCGCAAGAGTGCGGTCTACGATCTTTCCAGGAGAGTACTCATGGGGATCAGGGCCCTGCATGCTAAGCCTGGTGATCCTATTGATCAATGTTGGATCAACAGTTATGCGATGATATAACCATAGTTATCCTCTGTGGTAACTTGCTAGCAGTAGTTTTACACAAGCATTCACCTCCTGGTGTCTGCCGAAGTGTGGTACTTTCATAACGTTGAGAAAAGTAGATTGTACGAGGTTCATTTTCCATTGTTGAGGGATGAGCTTCAAATTATTTCCCTTATTTCTCTTCAAGTACTTATATGGGGCAAGCATGCTATAAGATTTATAGTCCCCTAGATTCAAGTCGCAAAACTTCAATGATGTAACCTTGTCTTTATCTGCGTGGTAGGTGCACACTCCTTTTGGTAGGTATGCAGTGACTGGGGTGTATTCAAAGTCTCTAGGGGCACTATCCTTGTTAATCTAACCACTCAGAGGGGGTATGTAAGATGGTAGGATGGATGGAACTAACTTCATGTTGGTTATGTCGTCCTTATGCTTAGTTCTTCTTTCTGCGTCGGCACGAGATGTTCCTGCTCGAACAGTCGATGGGGAGGATTGCATTCCTCCCTTCGATGATGCTTGGACTCTGGTGGACATTCTTCTATCCAACATGGTTCTCTCAGTCATTAACTCAAGAAGGACCTCTGTGACGGATTCCTCAAGTTCAGTGAGCTCGTCGGACATACACACTCGAGAAATATAATGGGGGTCACGATGATTTCAAAATGCTGCACTGGGATGAACAATCTACTTGCAATGACCACTGTAGACAATCAATAGTGGGCTTCAATTTCTCAGTTGGCCAAAGTGTTCTTCAAGTACAGTGCGGTGAGCTAAATAGGAAATTTGTCAACGGTCTTCTTGCAATGGGTATGAAGCTTTCATGAATGTTGATCCATTCATTATGGCATGGTCCAACGATCTAGTAGTGATCTTTTAATGATTTTTTTCCCATTCAGGGCAGAAGTCGAATGGGTATATGGGTCCAATGACTATATTTCTTCACCACGACGAAGTGCCATATGTCATTGTTCTGGTATCTCGATGAAGCTCAATTCCTATGGTTTTTCCTTCTGCAAAGTTCCCTATAGAATCTTCTATAAAATTTTTATCTTGGCTCTCTTCTTACTTAGCTTCCTAGCCTTCTTCCCAGTGAGCTTCGTCTCGGTCATCCTTTTTTCATTCTAATCATTATCCTCTCTCGACATAGTCACTTCACGATGCTGATATTCTTTCTTCAGATCCAAGGGTAATACACCTTCATCATATGGATTAGGTATTTTGGTCTTCTTTGGTTCCCCTAATGCTCTTATATCTTTGACATCCAATTCCCTGGTGTTTAATAGCTTAGATATATTCTCTTGTTCTTCCATCAAATAGGCGATCTTTCTAGTCATAAATTCCATGAGTTCTTTATTCTTTTGTTCTAGGGCTTCCTTTTCTTCTTTTCTTTGGATCTGGTCTTTTTCAATTCAAATCTTGCCTAAAAAAGATGGAAATAGGGAATAGTCCTCAATAAATTTAATAACATTGAATTCTTCCTCCGTCGAAGCTCCATGGGTACTCATAGCTATCCGAGTAATCCTTCCATATAGGGTTACCATTTTTCCTTTAAACAATCCTATTTTTCCTAGTGAAGGAACCATGGTAGGCCTTCCTAGGGTTTGCCAAGTACTTTCTATCATAATGTTCATCTTTGTTCCCTCATCCAGAGCATATTCAATGTCGAAGTATCCTATTCTTACTTCGATTTTCTCATTTTCTTTGAAGATCTCTGACAAATGGGCATCTTTATGTTCATCCAGGGTTTCTTTCTTTTTCAACAACATAATCTCTGATTCTTTCTAGGTTTCTTCTATAATCTTAGACTCTTGATCTCCTTTAGGGTTTTCTTACTCTCTATTCAACTTTTCAAGTCTAGCAATCATTCTAGGGAAATCTAATACTTCATGGTCCATAGCCTTATAGTATAAGAAACTAGGGTTTCTCCCAGGGAATTCCTTAACAAGATGTCCTGGTCTTCTGCAACTGTAACAAAGAGTTAATCCTTTCTTTCTCTTCAATGATCCCCAACTTTTCTTATATTGTGCGCTAGGATAATAATGGCGAACCTGCAAAAATTTCTTTCTAGGATCCTGCATCCATTGGTTAGTCCAAAAATTATTTCTATGCATAGGTATAACATATCTATCATTATTCTTATCAGATCTATTCATATCAAATGTTCTATCATCTAATCATGCCCTAGTTTTAACTATTCTTACCTTTATCGGAGAATACCTAAATCCATACTTTAGAAACAAAAATTTTCACCTCTTTTACTTCTACAGGGCACAAAGCTTCTAGATATAAGAGCTTTTAACTATTCTTACCTTTATCGGAGCACAAAGATTACAAATATTAATTATGTTCTTCAGTATCAACCTCTTTTATTGCATATATGACTTCTTTCCTTCATATTTGTCCTTCCTTCTTCAACACAGAGCTTTTTCAGATCAAGTGGATCACTGTGCACTAGGGCATAGATCCATGCACAAAGATTTTACAATTTCAGGATGAATCTTTGCACAAATCTTCTTCTGCTCAGTTCCCAACAATCATAGTTTTAGTCCCAACAACAGAACCATTTTTTGGCACAGGGGTAGACCTGGGGTTCAACGCTACAACAACGCACAAACAAAACCCTAACTACCAACCCTTTTGGCAACACCTGCGAAGCAGATGAAGTCTCACCCGAGGTAGAGGCAGGGGTGGTTATAGGACTTAGATGTCTATAACCTTAGCTGGGACACAGAACTGTGATTCTAACACTTAACAGATCACTTAGCAGTTAATCTTCATCAATATTTAGTCTTATTATACTTCGCAGATAGCACAGGGTATCACAATATTTACTTAGATCTAAGATCATTCAACACTTAGTAACAGTAAAACAGATTATATCATGTAGATCAACACTAATCATATTCATACATATCAGAGCTAACATTGATTCGTAGCGCATAAGCAAAGAGCACAAATATATCTATCTAAACACATCAAAGAACTTATCAAAGGAAGACACAAGCACATCAAGTCGAGGCATGGAGCGCAACACACATATTTACCATGGTTCACCCCCACCCTAGGGCTATGTACACAAATTATTCTTCTTTATTAATGTTTTCAATCAGTTACAACACAAAGCCTCCAAACCTTACTGCGCACAGGACAAAAGATATGTGTAGCTTGCTAGATCCTTCTTCCTTTCCTTACAACACAAATCCTTCTATAGTCTCTCACAAGGACTTGCACTCATCTCTGCAAGTCTTACAAAAAATTCACAAAGCCTTACAATACTTGATCACACAGATCCAACTCTTAACACTTTAGCCAACTTTCACTAAGCAATAACCAAGTGCACTAAGAAACAAATTCTACTATTTCTTTCATTGCCTATCTATTTATACATTACAAAAGTGGGCCTAAGCATGGGTGAACCCATGGGCCAACATCCATTCCCCATCACATTAACCCAAAACCCTAAAAGGACCCAAAAAGAGGTCTAGCTTCTACGATTTTTTCTTCGCGTTGCGCTCCATCTTTGACAAGTTGTCCAAGTCCTAACAACGGTCAAATATGACCAAGTGTTCCTCAAAACTTGGTCAAGGGCCAACAAAATTATTTTGGCCAAAGATAAACTTGAGCTTTTGGATCCACTCGCATCTCACTATAAAATAAAGGAAGAAATAAATCATATAAAATATCATGTGTGAACAATTTATTTTCTTAAGATAGTGATGCATGAGATGCTACTTTGACCAAGCATTATTATTAAAAATAAAAGAGACGAAAAGAAAATAGAAAAATCCTTATGAATATGAGTGCAGTCCTACTCGTGGCATCTTGGGTCAGGGTTGAATTGATAGTTCAAATTTACTTATCTCTTTACTTTCCATTTAAAATTTTCACGATGATACTATGTTTTTGAAATGAAATATTCAACAAAAAGCAGAGAGAAAAAGATTTAAAGTGGACTTCCCTGACAACATTCATATTATGGTTCTCTTGGTGTGCCCACTTGTGTTCATAACTGCATTATTACAAAGAGAGACATTGAGAAATAAAACTAAAAGAAAACCTACTCCTAAACTTACTCTAACTACTAAACAAATAAAAAATACTAAGTGAAGTCATGCTTCCAATGTAGCCATCGAAGTAACTCCAATCCTACAATGGAAACAAAATCAAATATTACTAACAATAATGGTAGTATATCGAAAAATAACAAAAATGTATCATACTTACCTTTATCATCATCATTTAAATACAAACCAGGCATGACCTCACCATTCCCTTGAAAATTCTTTTTGTATGAATCCTCCAACCATTCTACAATTTTGTCATTATATGGGTCACAAAAATATGAAAAAATGGGATTGTGAAGCTTGTGAGAGTTATGGGTCTTGACATAACCATCGACCTAGACCGAAGTGCCCCATCCTCCTGACAATTTTCTTTTCATCCCATATTTTCTCTATTTGAAGGATATAAAATGAGTGTGTCAAAGTTACCTCCTTGATCTCTAAATAAAGTGAAGATAATCTTACGATTCCCTAGAAATGTTTTGAGATATGAATACTCCAACTAGTTTGCAACCCTATCATAATACATGCAATTACTAACATGGGATTGTTCGAAAGAATTCACATATGACAAATATTCCTGATGAGAATAAAGTATTAGACTATCAAGGAAAGAATGTTGTAAAAAGGTCGGATCAAGATGGCGAGAACTTATCATGATTCTCGATTGGAAAAGAAGTGTATCATTCTCTTGAAACTTTCCATTGAGATTAAATATTTGAAGATTAACTATTTGAGGTGGACTAAATGGAATGACCAACATTTTTGAATAATCATCATTGGTAATAATATTTGGCTAATTATACTTTTCAACCTCAAATAATTGATCATGGAAAAATCTAGATTCTTCTTTAAACACAAAGTGATATGAATCAAAGAAAGGTGCAATTTGAGATTCTTTCAAATCATTTCTCGATTTACCCATAGATAATTGATGAGAATAAAAATTAATATGTTCATGGGCAGAATTATTTTCCTCTTTATCTTTTATTCGGTAATCTCTATTAATTTATACCTGATTATATAATGTTGAATTATCTCCAAGGTAATATGGAACACCCAATTGCACAACAATAGGGTAAAATATATCAGGGTATAAGGAATAATATGTAGAAGAATTGAGGAGACGAAATGCATCTCTTGAAATTATAGGTATATGAGTTTCGAATTCTGGTTTTGTTCCTTCTCCTTGAATAAACAAATCATCTCTCATCATATGTTCTTTTAACAAACATGAGATATTTTCCAAGACCAAATTATGGTCATCATAAAAGGGTGAATGTGAGAGAAAATTACCAGAATTAGATGATTCATTACCAGTTTCACCAATGTTCTCATCTCCCACTAATTGATCTTGAACCTCTTCACATGAGTGAGGGGAATTTTTACTCACAACAAGAGTACCAATTTCACATTCCATCTCTTTTACTTCAAAAACAATTGTAATATCTTGGAGAGTTTGACCACGGTCTCCTTTTAAATTTAAAGTTCCTTCCTTGATAGAAGAAGAAATTATTGACAAAGAAACATTAGAAGTGGAAAGTACATCTTGTAAAATGTCATTCTGCTCTTGATCTGCTAAAATGAAGGAAGTTGACAAAACATGTGGTGCCTTAATGACTTCAACATCATTGTGAAATTTTAAACCATCTTGAGATTGAGTATTAGTGCTCAATTCATATTGGTTAACAATTAATTGATCTTGGTTGTCTGAGAGAGAAACAAAATATTCAAACCATTCATTAATAAGAGGCATTTCTTTCAAAGAGAATCTAGTACAAACATGTATGAACCTAATTGCAAAATCATTGATTGATTAATCATTTTCTTTCCTTAAGAAACTTAGTTCTTCACTTAATTCATCATAATCATAATTGTTAAAATATGATAAAAACTCAATTACAAGATCATACAAAGAATCAATCGAATTAGCCAGAAAATATTTGAACCAATATTTAACTCGACCTCGAAAAGTGAGAGCGAACAATCTACATATAACATTAGGATCAATGATATTACATTTTAAAAATTTATAAAAAAGTTTAGAAATGTGGTCTACTACAGATGTGCTCCCTTCACCATAAAAGGTGAGTTCTAAAAAGAGATCAACTATCTTGTTGGGAATAACTGGTAATGAGACATTGAAAGCATGTTCCAACATAGTGATTTGGGCAGGAGCCATGAAAAATTAAGAAATTGACTCCAAATAGTTAGCTTGCCATCTAACCTGCCTTGTAGTGCATTATAAGATGACACAGAAGATGGATTTATAAATCTAGAATTATGAAAGGATGAGGGGTGAAACATTTAATCTTTAAATTTACCTTGGCCCTCCTTCTAGTGCCATTTGTTGATAGGCATAAGTGACACACCGTCAACTTGAAGGATAGACCCGGTCCATGGTTGTCTAATTAACCCAAGCCATTTGGTATGACCTATTCTGATAGGTTTAATGGCTCCGTTAGCGAACTAGGGTCCTAAAGATAACGAAATGAAATAAACTAACTAAAGAAAAGATTCTAACAATCGACACAATAATTACAAATATCTATCTAAGAATGTGAATATATAAATGATTATGAACATTTTATATACAGTTTACAAGGTTTGCATGAAATCTTGTGAAAATGATTGTTTGATAAAGTTTCTGGCTGAAATATGAACAACACTTATTTTTTTTATTTTCTAAAGATGTTAAAAAATAAACACTAAATGAATACGATTGAAACAGTGACACAAAACCAGTCAAAGCTAATTAATGTAATCATTGTTTCATTCATAAACAACTCTAAATAAAAGAAAAGAATGCATCTACTAACCTCTAGCTGATCAGACATCTGAGTTTATCTTCCTGTGTTGTATGAGCTCCCGCGTGTACTGTTGTTAACGAAAACCTATAACAGAACAACACTAGCACTTCCATAATACATTCAAAGAAGTATTTGATATTGGAGTAAATTAATAAAAATAGACAGACATCTAATTAAAAATCATGTGATCTTAGGATGATGAATATTTAAGAATGAGAGAAAACTCAGATATGAATATTGATATTATCCAACATTTAACATTAAGAATAAATTCAAAACTAATCAAATGATAGATCAATCACACATAAAAAATGGAATAAGAAATTATGGACAACATATAACATTTAACAGTATGAAAACACCATATGATGACAAGATAAAGCTAAAATCAACCGTAATAACATTCTCATAATACAACAGTAATGAAAGAACAAAATGGAATAAGAATTACACAGGTCTAAAGCCAAAGATGAATTTCTTTCCCATATTCTTTCTCAAAATCACATGCCCATACTGTAGTCCTAGAAGAATTTTTGGGATAATAGACTCTTAAAGATAGAAAAAAAAATTAATACATAAATGATAGCAATTAATGATGTATTGATAAAAAAGACTAAAGCTAATTTAAATCAATGCATAATCAATTATTCAAAGAATATAAAGATATTATAATGAAAATAAAACCATTTTACTCACATGACAAAAGCCATTAAGCAACCTGGAATTCCATATTCTTCTTTGAAAATACTCATCCATTCTCCCAAAGATTCCAACCATCCGTTACTCCCTTTGAAAGGAAGAAAAAATTACAAAATAAATAGTATACAAAAGAGAAAGGATAAAAATCCTCCTCTCAATTTCCTGGATCTTCATGGCTTTGAATTTTCTCATATATTTATACAATGAATGAACAGTCCGGGTGTCACCAATAATTTCTTCCACCTGAAATTTGCCTCCTAAAGAGACATAAATATCTCTCAAATCATGGATGTTTTTGGACAAATTTATATTCGGAAGTTAAATGGGTCCATTTGGGAAATGGGTTTTCAACTGTTTCATCAAATTCGTCACGGTTTGGTTGCAACCAGTCCTGCAAAATCGTGTCTCTGTTCTTGATGGATTTCTAAATTTTATCTATTGTTGCTCATAAATTTATTTGTAGCAATCCAATATTGTTTTTGGATCTATCATATTGAACATATTTAGATAATAAAATTAAGCCATGATCGGATCCGTACCAAATAACCGATAGTAGAACCCTGTGAAACAAAAAGAAACCTAAATTAATAACCTAAAAATTGTGAATAAAATAAAATAAAAAATGAATTTAAACTAACTATAAGTTCTAAACAAACATTGTTTATAATTTCCATTCAAATATGATCTTAAAATTCTAGAATCTTCAAGTTTATGGAGAAGAGAAAAATATTAATTTTGTTTTTTTACAAAATCAAACAAATCATAGATAATTCTTTTATTATTATTATTTTTATTTTGAAATGAGAAGCAAAATGAAAAATATAATTTAATTTATTAATATCACCATATGATTTTATGAAACTGAGAAACCAACCAAGATATTATTTGATGAAGTATTGAACACATTATTCAAAATAGTCAAACTTGCTAATGAGCAAAAGAAAGAACACATAATCATAATTTAAACGAAAGTAAACAGTTGATAAAAATTAACGTTTTTGTTTAAATTGAGATTTCTATGCTCGTTTCTAAATTTTGACATATAATCTTGTAATGCATGTCTCATATTATATTGAATGTATTAAGTTTGTATCAAAGCATGCCAAGGTATTTAACTATTTGAAAATGTTGATTCCGTATCTCATTATAATTATCAAGATTCTAATGGGGGCCCTTTAAATTTTGTAAAACTTTAAGGGGAGTTGTTGGGGCCCAACAAATGGAGACATACTGGGTGAATTAGTTATCTCTGATCTCGTAATATTTCATCTCGGGAAGAAAAGAATAAGACTTGAAAAATGATTTAATCTCCCTAAAATAAATTCACTCTGAGACTAGATAATATTAAGATAAGCTCAATGTTATAACCAGACAATAGAATTTTCTTTGTAGGAGATTATAACCTAAAATAATGTCTTAATCAAAGAGTTAGGATGTTTATAAAATAACTCCAATACCATTGACAGAGCCACTACTTCCAGCAGGCATCCATAGCTTCAACAGGGATGTCATTTAACCCACTCAAATGCTTTAATCCCATCCAATAGTTACATCCACATGATGTATACTTCCATAAAAGTTAATTTAAAAACATACACATGTTACCTCTCGACCCGACATTGCTTTGCTGCCAGTAGGCCTGTTCAGTACCCCGACAAAGTTGTCTTGGTATCATGTGTGCATTTTCCTGCTGCCATCAAGCCTGTTCAATACCCCAACAGGTTTACACACACTTCCCACACTTAAGTGCTTCCAACCCTCTTATGACACTTTTAAATAATACTACAATTATAGATTTATTGATGACAAAGAGAGTGGGGTGATATTGGAGGTTAATTTCTATATAGGTGAATAGTTGATCATGTTATTTATATGATTTCAAAACTGGAAGTTTTATCATTGTTTAGAGATTTTAGATTTCCTTTAAGAAATCATCTAGGGAATGGGGAAGCACTTAAAAGTGATTCCTTAGGAATATGTATAGCATAAAAAGTTTAAAGATCATCGTAATTCTCAAAAATTTAAACCATATCTTTGGTGTAATACTCTGGCAAAGACAATTTGAGGACAAAATGAAAGTGACAATTGACTTAAAAATCAATTGTCTGAGTTATATCTTAATATCAGGACCTCTTTGAATTATTTCATTTTGCTTGAAAAACACAAGTTTTAAAATAAATGTTTCCTTCGACAATAATGCTTTGATCAGAAATATATTGATTCAAAAAGAAAGATAAGAAGAAAAATCATTCAAATAAATCAAAGAAAACAATAAACACACAATAAACCAAATCAAATTTTATTAATGGGATTCAAAATCAGAAGTACACAAAATCAAAACAACAAAAGAAAACATTTTAGGAAATGATTTTGACCAAAGATAAACTTGAGCTTTTGGATCCACTAGCATCTCATTGTAAAATAAATGAATAACTAAATCATATAAAATATCATGTGTGAGCAAGTTATTTTCTTAAGATAGTGATGCACGAGATGCTACTTTGACCAATCATTATTATTAAAAATAAAAGAGACTTAAAGAAAATAGAAAAATCCTTATTAAGATGAGTGTAGTCCTACTCGTGGCACCTTGGGTCAGGGTTGAATTAATAGTTCAAATTTACTTATCTCTTTACTTTCCATTTAAAATTTTCATGATGGTACCATGTTTCTGAAAATAAATATTCAACAAAAAGCAGAGAGAAAAATATTTAAAGTGGACTTCCCTAACAACATTCATATTATGGTTCTCTTGGTGTGCCCACTTGTGTTCATAATTGCATTATTACAAAGAGAAACATTGAGAAATAAAACTAAAAGAAAACCTACTCCTAAACCTACTCTAACTACTAAACAAATAAAAAATACTAAGTGAAGTCATCCTTCCAATGTAGCTATCGAAGTAACTCCAATCCTGCAATGGAAACAAAATCAAATATTACTAACAATAATCGTAGTATATAAAAAATAAAAAATATATATCATACTTACCTTTATCATCATCATTTAAATACAAAACAAGCATGACCTTACCATTCCCTAGAAGATTCGTTTTGTATGAATCCTCCAGTCATTCTGCAATTTTGTCGTTATATGGGTCACAAAAATATGAAAAAATGAGATTGTGAAGCTTGTGAGAGTTATGGGGGCCTAACATAACCATAGGCCTAGAACAAAGTGCCACATCCTCTCGAGATTTTTCTTTTCATCCCATATTTTCTCTATCTGAAGGATATAAAATGAGTGTGTCAAAGTTACCTCCTTGATCTTTAAATAAAGTAAATATAATCTTACGATTCCTTAGAAACTTTTAGAGATATGGATACTCCAACCAATCTGCAACCCTATCATAATACATGCAATTACTAACATGGGATTATTTGAAAGAATTCACATACGACAAATATTCCTGATGAGAATAAAGTATTAGACTATCAAGGAAAGAATGTTGTAAAAAGGTCGGATCAAGATGGCAAGAACTTATCGTGATTCTCGATCGGAAAAGATGCATCTCATTCTTTTGAAACTTTCCATTGAGATTAAATACTTCAAGATTAAGTATTTGAAGTGGACTAAATGGAATGACCAACATATTTGAATAATCATCATTGGTAATAATATTTGGCTGATTATACTTTTCAACCTCAAATAATTGATCATGGAAAAATCTAGATTCTTCTTTAAACACAAAGTGAGATGAATCAATGGACGATGCAATTTGAGATTCTTTCAAATCATTTCCTGATTTACCCACGGATAATAGATGAGAATAAAAATTAATATGTTCATGGGCATAATTATTTTCCTTTTTATCTTCCATTCGATAATCTCTATTAATTTGTACCTGATTATATAATATTAAATTATCTCCAAGGTAATATGGAACACCCAATTGCACAACATTAGGATAAAAAATATCAGGGTACAAGGAATAATATGTAGAAGAATTGAGGAGACAAAATGCATCTCTTGAAATGATAGGTATATAAGTTTCAAATTCTGGTTTTGTTCCCTCTCCTTTAATAAATAGATCATCTCTCATCATATGTTCTCTTAAAGAACATGAGATATTTTCCAAGACCAAATTATGTTCATCATAAAAGGGTGAATGTGAGAGAAAATTATGAGAATTAGATGATTCATTACTAGTTTGACCAATGTTTTCATCTCCCACTAATTGATCTTGAACCTGTTCACATGAGCGAGGCAACGTTTTACTCACAAAACTATTACCAAATTAACAATCCATCTCTTTTACTTGAGAAAGAATTGTAATATCTTGGAGAATTTGACCACAGTCTCCTTTTAAATTCAAAGTTCCTTCCTCGATAGAAGAAGACATTATTGACAAAGAAACATCAGAAGTGGAAAGTACATCTTGTAAAATGTCATTCTTCTCTTGATCTGCTAAAATGAAGGAAGTTGACAAAAAATGTGGTGCCTTAATGACTTCAACATCATCGTGAAATTTTAAACCATCTTGAGATTGAGTATTAGTGCTCAATTTAGATTGGTTAACAATTAATTGATCTTGCTTATCTGAGAGAGAAATGAGATATTCAAACCATTCATTAATAAGAGACATTTCTTTCAAATGGAATCTATTACAAACATGTATGAACGTAATTGAAAAATCATTGAATGATTCATCATTTTCTTTCCTTAATAAACTTAGTTCTTCACTTAATTCATCATAATCACAATTGTTAAAATCTGATAAAAACTCAATTAAAAACTCAGACAATGAATCAATCAAATTAGCTAGAAAATATTCGAACCAATATTTAACCTGACCTTAGAAAGTGAGAGCAAACAATCTGCATATAACATTAGGGTCAATGATATTATGTTTTAAAATTTTATAAAATTTTTTAGAAATATGGTCTACTGCAGATGTGTTCCCTTCACCATCAAAGGTGAGTTCTGAAAAGAGATCAACTGTCTTGTTGGGAATAACTAGTAATGAGACATTGAAAGCATGTTCCAACACAGTGATTTGGGCAGAAACCATGAAAAATTAAGAAATTGAAGAAATTGACTCCAAATAGTTTGCTTGCCATCTAACCTGCCTTGTAGTGCATTATAAGATGACACAGAAGAAGGATTTATAAATATGGAATTATGAAAGGCTGGGGGGTGAAACATTTAATCATTAAATTTACCTTGGCCCTCCTTCTAGCACCATTTGTTGACGGGCGTAAGTGATACATCGTCAACTCGAAGGATAGACCCAATCCAGGGTTTTCTAATTAACCCAAGCCATTTGGTATGACCTATCTTAACGGGTTTAATGGCTATGTTAGCCAACTAGGGTCCTAAAGATAACAAAATGAAATAAACTAACTAAAGAAAAGTTCTAACAATCGACACAATAATTACAAATATTTATCTAAGAATATGAATATACAAATGATTATGAACAATTTATATATAGTTTACAAGGTTTTCATTAAATCCCGCGAAAATGATTGTTTGATAAAGTTTCTGAATCAAATATGAACAACCTTTTTTTTTTAAAGATATGAAACAAATAAATACTAAATTAATATGATTGAAACAGTGACACAAAAACAATCAAAGATAATTAATGTAGTCATTGTTTCATTCATAAACAACTCTAAATAAAACAAAATAATGCATCTACTAACCTCTAACTGATCAGTCAACTGAGCTTATCTTCCTATGTTGTATGAGCTCCTACCTGTGTTTTTATTAAGGGAAACCTATAACAGAACAATACTAGCACTTCTAGAATACATTCAAAGAAGTATTTGATATTGGAGTAAATTAATAACAACATAAAGGCATCTAATTAAAAATCATGTGATCCTAGGATGATCAATATTGAAGAATGAGAGAAAACTCAGATTTGAATATTGATATTATCCAACATTTAACATTCAGAATAAATTAAAAAAAAATCAAATGATAGATCAATCACACATACAAAAATGGAATTAGAAATTATGGACAACATATAACATTTAACAGTATGAAAACACCATATGATGACAAGTTAAAGATAAAATCAACCATAATAACATTCTCATAATACAACAATAATGAAAGAACAAAATGGAATAAGCAGTACATAGGTCTAAAGACAAATATGAATTGCTTTCCCATATTCTTTCTCAAAATCACATGCCCATACTGTAGTCCTAGAAGAATTTTTGGGATAATAGACTCTTAAAGATAGAATAAAATAATAATACATAAATGATAACAATTAACCATGTATTGATAAAAAAGACTAAAGATAATTTAAATCAATGCATAATCAATTATTCAAAGAATTTGAAGATATTATAATGAAAATAAAACCATTTTACTAACAGGACAAAAGCCATTAAACAACTTGAAATTCCATATTCTTCTCTGAAAATACCCATCCATTCTCCCAAATATTCCAACCATCCATTACTCCCTTTGAAAAGAAGAAAATTTTACAAAATAAATAATATACAAAATATAAAGGATAAAAATTCTCCTCTCAATTTCCTAGATCTTCATGGCTCTGAAATTTCTCATATATTTATACAATGAATGAACAGTCTGGGCATCACTAATAATTTCTGCCACCTGAAATTTGCCTCATAAAGAAACACAAATATCTCTCAAATCATGGATTTTCGTGGGAAAATTTCTATGCGGAAGCTAAATGGTTCCATTTGGGAAATGAGTTTTCAACTGTTTCTTCAAATTCCTCATGGTTTGGCTGCAACCAGTCCCACAAAATTGTGTCTCTGTTCTTGACGCATTTCCAAATTTTATCTGTTGTTACTCATAAATTTATTTGCAGCAATCCAATATTATTTTTGGATCAATCATCTTGAATGTATTTAGATAATAAAATCAAGCCATGATCAGATCTGTACCAAATAACTGATAATAGAAACATAAATTAATAGCCTAAAAATTGTGAATAAAATAAAATAAAAAATGAACTTAAACTAACTATAAGTTCTATATAAACTTTTGTTTATAATTTCCATTCAAATATGATCTTAAAATTCTAGAAGCTTCAAGTTAATTGAGAAGAGAAAAATATTGATTTTGTTTTTTTACAAAATCAAAGAAATCATAGCTAACTCTTTTTATTATTATTATTTTTATTTTGAAATGAGATGCAAAATGAAAAAAAGAATTTAATTAATTAATATCACCAAATGATTTTATGAAAATGAGAAACCAACCAAGATATTATTTGATGAATTATTGAACACATTATTCAAAATAGTCAAACTTTCTAACGAGCAAAAGAAAGAACACATAATCATAATTTAAATGAAAGTAAACAGTTGATAAAAATTAACGGTTTTGTTTAAATTGAGATTTCTATGCTCGTTTCTAAATTTTGACATATACTCTTGTAATGAATGTCTCATACTATATTGAATGTCTTAAGTTTGTCTCAAATAGATCCAATGTATGGAACTATTTGAAAATGTTGATTCTATAGATCATTATAATTATCAAGATTCTAATGGGGGCCCTTTAAATTTTGTAAAAATTTAGGGGGAGTTGTTGGGGCCCAACAGGGACCTTGGTCTCAAATGCTTCAACTCCCCACTACCACTAGTCCAGTCACTACCAGTCATACTGGAGCTCCATCCGCTGCTAATCATGTTGGATATTGGTCAAAAACCTCTACAAGTCATGTTGAAGACCAATAACCAGGCACTGCAAGTCAGGATGGGAGCATTACTCTAGTCACCATGAGTCATATTGACATCACATCTCCAACCACTATACATCATGTGGGAAATGAGTCTCCAGACTCTTCCCGTCATGCTAAGATCATGTCACCAGCCATTTTAAATGACATTGGTGGAATTCATATGATTGAGAAGCCTAGATGTGTCAGATGTAAGCCCAAGTTCCTTTGCAGGACTTGCGAAGGATATCACCTTACTTATTTGTGTCCTGCTACTACTGGGATACTGTAAGTGTGGTTCTCACCTGGGGGCCCTTTGGGTTCTGAGTCTTATATGGTTTCCCCACACTTTGTTTCTCCTTTGACTGACACAACAATCATGTTGATGCAATCATCACCTAACCACACTCCCATTTTTTAGGGTGATGCATCTCTTGACTTTGTTGCCATGCATCCTATTCAACCAACGATTGAAGAAGTGGTTGTACCAATGCAATCTCTGATCCATACAACTCTTCTTTTGGAGGGTGATGCGTCCTTCAACTGTTCCATTATCATTTCTAGTACTTTACCTTCTGAACAAGAGAGAGTTTTACTCTTCCTAAGTACTCCCCCTCCAAGTCCTGGAGAGGTTCCCTTTGACTGGGATGGTATTTTGGGGTATCCAATGCCTCCTCCTATGTACTTTCAAGTAAGAGGCGTTATTCGATATATCATGGAGAAGGTAACCACTACTGGCACTGTATCTTTCTAGAACTGGAGAGCTTTGGGTTTTCCCAAGTTTGTGTCAGCTATTTGTAAGATGCTAACCTTTCATAGAAATATTGCGTGGGAGCCTTGGCCTCCCCCATGACATGTTGCCTATAAACCTCTCAATGAGTCTAATTTAATCTCTTTTCCGACTCGTCTAAAAAGAAAAAATATTGTTGAGTGAATTTGTCGCTTTCACACTCGTTAATTATATTTGAAAGACTGTGAGTCTTAGTTAATCTCTTTTTCGACTTGTTTTAAAAAAACAAAAATATTGTCGAGTGAACTTGTCTCTTTCACACTCGTAAATTGTGAATAAAATAAAATAAAAAATGAATTTAAACTAACTATAAGTTCTAAACAAACATTGTTTATAATTTCCATTCAAATATGATCTTAAAATTATAGAAGCTTCAAGTTAATGGAGAAGAGAAAAATATTAATTTTGTTTTTTTACAAAATCAAACAAATCATAGATAATTATTTTTTATTATTATTATTTTTGTTTTGAAATGAGATGCAAAATGAAAAAAAAAAATTAATTAATTAATATCACCAAATGATTTTATGAAAATGAGAAACCAACCAAGATATTATTTGATGAAGTATTGAAAACATTATTCAAAATAGTCAAACTTGATAATGAGCAAAAGAAAGAACAGCAAATCATAATTTAAATGAAAGTAAACAGTTGATAAAAATAAACATTTTTGTTTAAATTAAGATTTTTATGCTCATTTCTAAATTTTGAAATATACTCTTGTAATGAATGTCTCATACTATATTGAATGTCTTAAGTTTGTCTCAAAGAAATCAAAGTTATGGAGCTATTTGAAAATTTTGACTCTGTAGCTCATTATGATTATCAAGATTCTAATGGGGGCCCTTTAAATTTTGTAAAAATTTAGGGGGAGTTGCTAGGGCCCAATAGGGACCTTGGTCTCAAATGCCACAACTACCCACTACTGCTAGTCCAATCACTACCAATCATAATGGAGCTCCATCCACTGCTAGTCATGTTGGATATTGGTCGAAAACCTCTGCAAGTCATGTTGAATATCAACAACCAGCCACTGCAAGTTAGTATGGGGGCATTACTCTAGTCACCATGAGTCATATCGACATCACATCTCCATCCACTATACATCATGTGGGAAATGAGTCTCCAAAATCTACCAGTCATGCTAATAACATGTCTCCAACCATTTTAAATGATGTTGGGGGAATTTATATGATTGAGAAGCCTAGATGTGTCAGATGTAAGCCCAAGTTCCTTTGCAAAACTTGTGAAGGCAATCACCTTACTCATTTGTGTCCTACTACTACTGGGATACTATAAGCGTGGTTCTCACCTGGGGGCCCTTTGGGTTCTAAGTCATATATGGTTTCCCCACACTCCATTTCTCCTTTGATTGACACAAAAATCATGTTGATGCAATCATCACCTGACCACACTCCCATGTTTTAGGGTGATGCGTCTCCTGACAGCTATGAATCCTATTCAACCAACAGTTGAAGAAGTGGTTTTACCAATGCAATATCTGATCCATACAACTCTTCTTTTGGAGGGTGATGTGTCCTTCAACTGTGTCATTATCATTTCTAGTACTGCACCTTTTGAACAAGAGAGAGTTTTACTCTCCTTGAGTACTCTCCCTCCAAGTCCTGGAGAGGTTCCCTTTGACTGGGATGGTCTTTTGGGGTATCCAATGCTTCCTCCTATGTACTTTCAAGTAAGAGGCGTTATTCAATATATCATGGAGAAGGTAACCTCTGCTGGAGCTTTATCCTTCTCGACTTGGAGAGCTTTGGGTTTTCCCAATTTTGTGTCAGCTATTTGTATGATACTAACCTTTCATAGAAATTTTGCATAGGAGCCTTGGCCTCCCCCATGACATGCCACCTAGAAACCTCTCAATGATTCTAATTTAATATATTTTTTGACTCGTCTAAAAAGTGAAAATAATGTCGAGTGAATTTGTCTCTTTCACACTCATTAATCGGATTTGAAAGATCGTGAGTCTTAGTAAAGCTCTTTTCCAACTTGTTTTAAAAAAGAGAAAATATTGCCAAGTGAAATTGTCTCTTTCACACTCGTAAATTGGATTTGAAAGGACATCTAGTTGATGCAGGTTTATCCCTTTTTCAAACCAAGTAGACTAAGATTACAAAAAAGGAATTGTTTTGGTGTTAAATTGTTATTGCATATCATACCCTTGCTTGCAGTATTGAGCCTATTTTCGGTTCTCTCTTTTGATTTATAAGTTGTTTACCTCAACAATTTTTCATCCTCAACCAAGCAGAGCCTTTTTTATATCCTTGTCATCTTGACACCCTATACCCAGGAGGAAACATTCCCCCGAGTGTACATATCCCACATGCACCTCCTTGCATTGAGCATAGGTATGTTCCACTGTTGGAACTAGTTTTTATTACTTGCGACACTCGTTTACTCCTCTGTATCATAGCATTCATTTGACTATGAAAAAACAAAAAAAGATGGGCGAGAAGGGAGTATTATATTATATTGGCATTAATCGTTTCTCCTTTGAACAAAGAACATTTTTTTTGAGTCCACTTATCATCATAATTTTGGGTTTAGCATGACCATAGGAAGCTGATCTGATTGTAGAGAGTTTACTCCTCCGACTGGTTACTCTTCCAATTACTATGGAGAGTTTGATTGATGCCTCCTACATATTAGGGTTTCATCATTGAGTATATGTTGCCAGAGTCTTCTATATGTCTCATGCTCTTGTTCAAAGGATGTCTATACACCCTTGTCGGCCATTCCTCATAACTCTTGACTTTGCATGTTGGCCATACCCTCAGTCTGTTTTAGAATCACATGAAGTTGTAGTCCTATTGTGCACCCTAGTCCTATTGTCCTCATTGGTAGGTAACCCTGAACCCGACAGTCGACATTTCATCATTGGTCACTGACTGGGTGGTTTCCCTCGTGTTTGACAATAAGACATATATTCACACATTGGGATTCGTGTAGTGTATTGGAGGCCATTATCCCTATTGGTGGTTTGCTTTCCTTTGTCAATAATTTTCCTCATTGGATGCTATTCATAGGGTCTTTTTCATGTACCACTTTCACATGGCACACACAGAATATGCATAGGATCATTGGTTTGTGAACATTTTCTTCGTCCGATTTCCTCCAAATCATCAAGCTCCTGCTTCGTACCTCATGATGAATGATGAGAGATTCCTTAATGATCTCCTTTCAGTGGGTCTCCTTCCATTGACTTCAGCTCATCTATTTTGGAGATGAGACCTATATTCCTAAGAGTACCTAGAGGCTCACAGTCATTAGTGGCAGGTTCTCTCACCATTGAAAGTTGAGAATACATCAATGTCTCCTGATCGGTGGATTATTCAAGTGTTTGACCCGAACTCCTTTATTCACACTTTTAAGAGTGTACTTGGTACCTTGATACCTACTTTCATTATTGGTAGGTTGTCTCACATTTTTTAACGGTATACCTCTATGATCGATAATAAAACGAAGTCTCATTGTGTTCAAACTCAACTCCTTTATTCACAAAATGTAAAATTTCACCTTTGGAGGATTGTGTAGAAGACTTGAAGACATTCGTTTATAGTTGTAGCTTCCCTAAGATATTGCTAACTTTCATTGAACCAGTACCTTTGTGACTTAAGTGATCATGGGAGATCAGATTGTACTCCATTTTATACATATACCTTCATATTGATTTTGAGACTGGTTTTACTGGTCCTTGTTCGTGACTATGCCATCCTTTGGCATGTAGACACCTTTGTATTTCCTATTAATGGCCATGGAAAACTATTTGGTATATTTTCACATGGATTTGCAGTGTAATTCAAATTGGCATCCATGTATGCAAAGTCAGTACAAATTATAATGAGCAACCAATTCTTCCAACTAGGTCCCCATTACTCCACTTTTGGGTTTTATAATGTATTTCGGCTGTCACAGATACTCCTCCGACCTCACACATTAGGGGGCATTTGTTATAGAAAGAGTTTCCTCACCCTATGAAAACTTGCACATATGGTGTTTTTCCATTTACCTATGCAGACTTGAAGTCCATTTTTGCAAATCCCAAAGTTAAAAGAATGATTTTTCCACATATACACACCCTAATTGTATTACAACATGCATATATGTAGGTTGCACCACTACAACTAGCATACATTGGGATTTCAGCCTGAAATTAAAAAATGGTGTTGGGTTTCCATGTCACGTCATGAGATCAATGATATTTGGCCTTCCATATAATAGAAACATTTTGAATCGACCCTTTAGTTCCACTTGAAGGATATGAATGGGAAAAAAACCAAGATATGGAAAAGGGGAGAAGAATTCAACTTTGAGAAAAAAGTTACTCTGGAGAAATTATTCACTTCACATTGAGTCTGCATCCCTTTGTCCTTCAATTCTGAACACATTGTTCATCCCCCAAGATCATCCCTTATTGGTTGAGAACCTCAATGTATCTCTTACTTGATCTTGCCTTTGGTGGAGGCCCAACTGGAAGGAACTTAGTTTCTTAGTTCCAAACTGTGCCGACACAGAAGTTTGTAACTCATTCACTTCTATTGATTACATCTTAATAGAAATATTGTTTTCTCATCCAATTAATATCTTGCAAATATTTGAAATGTTATTCCATGGGCGTATTTGTTATGAATATTTATGGATTATTCTATTGAATGTGCTAACATTATATATTATCACCATATGCTTGTGTTTCTTGATTGTTGAGGACTAGTTGTAGGTATATCTATTTGGGTTAAGTTCTCAACGATGGACTTCATCGAACGTCTAGATGAGGTAGGCCTTTTATATTGTATTTCTAGTATATTTGTTTATATAGAATACTTGATATTAGAGTTGATTTCTATAGTCATTTTCGTCTGTTGTGGTTTACCCCTAACCATAGAGAGATTTTCCTTATAACACTTAATCATCATCTTTTTCCTCCACCATTATTGGATATGATCTGAGATGTGTGTAGCGTTATATTTCCTTAGCATTGAAAATAAATTAGTTACGACGTCATACTAGACCGGAATTTGAAAAATGGTTGAGGAAGACCAGTGTAAGATCATGAAAGGCACGAAAATCTGACCACTGCAATTCAATGTGCCACTTCGTAGTAACTCTCACAAGAGTGTGTTGAAAGAAATGTAATCGAATGGAGTCACCATTCAATGAATTTGAAAAGAACCATATTTTAAATGTTGTAACGTGGTCACCCAAATCATCACCAACTTTGCCTTTGAACTTAGGAATATTTGATGGTAATTTGGTGGGGAATGAGTGAAAATTTGGATTATGACACACTGACGCATTCATTAGTTTCATTAAATCTTGCAAGTTTAATGTTTCTAAAAATGGAAGCCTTGACTATGACCTTGAATTAAAACTACCAGGGTTGGAAGTGTTGGGTTGGTTGGAAACCGAAAAAGGAAATTGTGGGTTGTAATTGGCACTAGGTTGATAAGAAGAGATCACCAATTGGCTAAGGTTTTGATAAAAACCATGTTGTCCCTAACCAAAGAGAGGAAACATCCACCCATCGGGGTTTCATAATACTATAAAGGGTTTCCCTCTATAGAAATCCCTTGCAAAGGGAAAGTACCTTGCATGTGATTCCACTGACTCTGGAAAGGGTTTCCCCTTACCGAAATCCCAGATGAAGGGAACAAATTTCTCTCAAAACTACTAAACAATATGAAGGGTTAGAAGTTGAAGGAATTCTAGAGGATTGAAATCCTCTACTCATCGAACCAATCCATCCCATAAATGGATTAGGCCCAAAAGATGGGAAATACCTGCTTCCAATTGAGGGGATCAATGGAGGGACATGCCCCTCACCCTAAGAAAAAAATTGTAAGGGAGTTGAAGAACTCCCTATCCCAAAGTTAGGGTTTTGAGTGATCGACTGAGAACTAGATGAAAAATTTTGCATGCCTATCGAAAACATCCCAAATGAAAAGGCATTAGAAATGAACGACGACGATGGATTCACACTTGAAGGATGAGTGGAACCAATAATAAACGACATAGAACTACTGGCCGACACAACCATCATTGATTGATTCACATTAGTCATCTAGGAAGAAAGGTGAGGGGGTGTGACCCTTCCCCTAACTATAGATGAAGTGGGGGTTGTCATTGTTGTTTGAATAAAAAGTCAAAAGATGCACTAAAACTAGATCATCCATCCCAGTTAATAGAGGTTGTTGAGGTCTAACAAAGCCTTCAAATTCAAGATTTGAGATACATGTAACCTCTAGTGCAGAAGTGTTCAATTCTGCAATCTTTGTCTCTAAAAGATCAACAAGACCATTTAGTACAAAAACACTAGATTCGTAACATCCCCAGCCACCCAGGTCGTGCCATGCTACCTCAAAGTTACATCCTTGCTAAATTTAGATACAAATTTGATAGTACACCCCAGCCTTAGGTCACTAGGATATACCACTCAGAGACTCATGTGTAACATCATAAAAATAAAACTTAACAAACAATTACATTCTTCTAATACATAGATTAATCCAGAAATGACAGTAAAGCCTATACGTACAACATATACATGCTAAACTCATAAACATAAAACATGTACAAATACATGACATGAAATTGAACACATAAATGGTACTTATCTTTTTATCTTTTTATAGAAGACCACCAACTGCGTGTAGACATTCCACAAACCTCCCAGCCTTAGACCACATTGCCTGTCACTCTCAACAGTGGGTCACCCCTGAGTTGGGACTAAACTCCACCTAGGTAAAGGGATTCCTAGGCTAGGATGAGACAACTGGAAGTTTCACAGTCAACAAGAAGGATTCCATCCTAGGAGCCAAATCACACTAACAACCTACAAGATCTCATTCCCCACATGCCTATCCCATCCCAAGAAGTTTTCCCCTTCTTTGCTCAATAGTCCTTTAGTTTCCCCACTTCCCTTCCAAGGCTTTAGAAACAGGCCAAATAGTAATTCTCATAGAACTGTATCTTTCATTGAGCTCCGTATGGGAAAATCACTTCCCCAACAACCTCTCTCACCTAGAGAGAGTTTCTTATATACCTAACAACCTGCTTCTTCAGTCCATGGGCCTGACAACCTGCCTCTTCAAACCCACAGACCTGATAATGTTAGGGTCCTAACCCACACATAGGTAGAATAATATATTCATATGTAATAAAGGTCAATATTAATAAGGCCTTTCAATAAAATAGAATAAGGTGGATGTAAGAAGACCTAATAGAAGCTTCCACTTCTACAAGGATCTTCCTCTAGATGCTTCTTTTTAGTATAAATAGGATTTGAGGGTATGAGAACCCTAGCTTGGATATTATTGTAATAGAGCTCTGCTCAACTGGAAGTTGCCCCCTCAAAGAGGCCCATGAACATTGCTTTTAGATTCAAAGTGTTATTTCTGTTGTTATTCTTATATCATTTCAGTGTTATTGTGGTGAATGTTCTGGTTATATTGTTGTTATTCTGCCATTACTAGCATTTTATTTATGTTGTGCATACATTTTATATCTGGTATATTACAAGTGGTATCATATCACTTTCCTCAGCAAAAAGTGTGGGTTGAATTTTTTTTTAGGGTAGAGACGTATTCCAACGTCTTTAAGCCACAAAGATCTGTCATTATGCACATAAACCCACGGTTGAGGGATTCATACATGCAAGAAATACAGGTGGTACTTAAGTGCACATCTGTTGGCCACCCTTGTAACCCCTGTTGGTACCCCTTTGAGTGGTAGCGCATTTGACAACATCTGTGTACGGATCAACCTAGATTACTCGAAGCCCTCTTTAGATAAACCAATTGGTTGCCTGACTGCTATAGTGTCACCGAGAACTTCACTCAGGAAGATACTCTCTAGCACCTAGGTAGTCAGGTAGTATGGCTAAGGGTGCGGTGTATCCTTCTTAGTTAGTGCCCTGAGATATTGGGCCGATTACTACTATTGGACCCCACACATATATCAGAGAGCTATAGCACAGGGAAAACCCTTGTCTGTAGAACCCTTGAATACCTAACCCTTGGGAATAGAAACATAAACAAATTAAAATAGACAAGATCTGTTGCCGTGCAAATGTGTTCGGGTTGCTAAGTAAATACACATTTCTTTCTAGTTATGCATTTGGTCATTTCCTCTCTGCAGTATTCTTTAGACCAGACGTACAAAAAAAGGAGTTTGGAAATGTTTTCACCATTATTTCAGCCCTATTCCATTGGATTCATCTCTTCTCCCTTATCACATTCATTCATATCATTTTTTTGAAAAAAAAAAATTACCCTACCCACCCCTTTTCAGTTCCCCCATCCTCATGGCCCATACTCATAGCCAAGACTTGGAAGTTTTCTTCAACACCTTACAGTCTGGTCTCATTGAGACCCAACAAGAAGTGAAACAACTCAGTGCCAATGTCACCACCATCAATACAACCATGCAGTCCTCAATGGGAGAAATCAAACAAGACCTCACCACCCATCTTGAATCAGTCTTTTCAGCACTCTGCACCAAACTGCATATCCCTACAGATAACCCTTCGTCTTCCTCACCCTCACATACTAAAGGTGACCATTCCTCTCATTCCCATACCTTGTAGAGCCATCACTTTCAATGTGACCTACGCCTTTCATGGGTGGATGTGACCAAATTTGATGGCTCAGACCCCACTGGTTGGGTAACCCAAATGGAACATTACCTCTCTTTATACAACATTACAAATGACTTGGACAAACTCTGGTATCGTGTTCTCCATTTAGATCAAGAACGTTGGCAATGGTGGCAATGTAGAAAAAAATCTTGTCAAGGGTATATTGCTTGGACACAATTTGTGGCAGAGATTTATGAACGCTTTGACACTGACACCAACCATTTGGGCCATTTGACAAAGCTGAAATAATTAGGAATAGTGGAAGACTTTATGGTTGCCTTTGAGCGCCTGTCTTTTAGAACATAGGGCATGTTTGATGTCATTTTCCGAGAGTGTTTTATCAGCAGCCTCAAGGATGAAATTCAGGCCCATGTCCTCATGACTTGGCCTGAGAGTTGGGTGGAGGCTACCAAAAGTGCTAAAGAAGCACAATAGGTTGTATCTTCTTAAAACCGCAAACCCTCCTTCATCCCTCGCCCTAAACTAGTAAATCCCACTACTCCCTCTGCTCCACTAAAGATCCAAAAATTGACCCGGGATGAAATGGATGAACACCAACTCAAAGGCCTTTGTTATAACTGTGATGACAAATATTTCTCAGGCCACAAGTGTAAAGAACAAAATATTTTTATGTCCATCTCCGAGGATATTTCGGAAGAAGATGAAGAAACTCCCTCTATGTCTGAATCACCTGAATCCACTAACATAACCCCTCCCTCAGACCCTCCTGAAGTAGAACCAGTCATTTCCCTCAATGATCTCACTGGCTTCTCCACTCCCCAAACCCTCAAGCTAATCGGTTACATCAAGCATCAAAAGGTCATCATTCTGGTTGACAGTGGCAGCACCCATAATTTTATTCATCACCACATTGCCCAAGAAACTCATTGCTACATCCATGCCATAAATAATTTCCAAATCATGATTGTCAATGGTGGTTCCATGAAATGTGGAGGGACTTGTGAAAATGTGCGTCTCTAAATTGGTAACTACCACCTGAAATCCCATATGTTTTCTATTAACATGGGAGGTTGTGACATTGTGTTGGGTGCATATTGGCTAAGGAATTTGGGTCCCATTCTCATGGATTTCAAATACTTAACCATGAAATTCAACCAAGAGGGCCAACAATATAAGTTCCAAGGCCTCACTATAGGTTCACTTGATATCATTAGTTCCCATCGCATGGAAAAGCTTCTCAAAAAGGGTCATTCTAGTGTTATCACCCAACTCCATGCCATACAAGCAACAAAGACACCTTCCATACCACAAGACCTCCAATCCATCCTTTCTAAACATCAATTGGTATTTTCCACTCCTCAAGGCCTCCCTCCTTCCCATGATGTTCATGATCCTTCCATTCCCCTTGTACCAAGAAGCCTTCCTCCCAATATCCGTCCGTATCATCACCCCTTTTCCCAAAAAAATGAAATTGAGAAAATGGTCCAGGAACTCCTTAATGCAGATGTTATCTGCCCTAGTACAAGCCCGTATTCATCTCATGTGGTTATGTTCCTAAAGAAATAAGGGTCTTGGAAAATGTTTCTTGACTTCCGTGCCCTCAACAAACTTACCATCAAAGACAAATTCCCCATTCCTATCATTGATGACCTCCTGGATGAATTGAGTGGCACCCAATTCTTCACTAAACGGGATCTTCGTTCGAGCTACCACTAGATACATATGAATGAGGCAGATATTCCCAAGACTTCCTTTAGAACTCATGAAGGCCACTATTATTTTTTGGTCATGCCCTTTGGCTTGTGTAATGCCCCCTCCACCTTTCAAAGCCTCGTGAATCATGTCTTCCATCCTTTTCTCCACCATTTTGTCTTAGTTTTTTTTTATGATATCCTCATCTATATAAAAACCTGGACATACCATCTTTCTCATGTGGATCAAGTTCTCCATCTACTCTCTCAGCACCAACTCTTCCTGAAACAGTCTAAATGTTCTTTTGGCACCTCAGAAGTAGAATACTTGAGTCATCTGGTTGGAAAATATGGGGTCAAGGTGGATCCTAAAAAGATTGAAGCTATGCAAGACTGGCCTCACCCAAAGACTCTTAAGAGCTTGCATGGATTTCTAGGCTTAACAGGGTATTATCACAAGTTTGTTAAGAATTATGGGAAGATTTTAGCACCTCTCACTGCTCTTGTAAAATAGAACTCTTTCACTTGGACTCTAGTCACTGCTCAAGCTTTTCAAACCTTGAAGATGGCCATGTGCACCACTCCAGTCCTCACCCTTCCTTATTTCAAAAAGACCTTTGTGTTGGAATGTGATGCCTCAAGGAAAGGAATTTGTGTTGTCCGTATGCAAGAGGGTCGACCTTTGGCCTTTACCAGTAAGAAACTATCTGAAAGAAATCTTGGCAAATCCATCTATGAAAAGGAAATGTTGGCTATTCTACATGTCATGGATCTGTGGCATCCTTATCCATTGGGGAAACGGTTCCAAATTAAGACAGACCATCAAAGACTCAAGTATTTTTTGGAACAATGCATTTCCTCCCTAGAACAACAAAAATGGGTGACTAAAATCTTTGGATATGATTATGAGATAATTTATAAGAAAGGCAAAGACAATGTGGTTGCGGATGCCCTTTCCCAAAAATATGAAGATGAAGGATCCCTTTTTTCTCTTTCATTCATTGTACCATATTGGCTCCAAGTTGTTTTCCAGGAATGGATACAAGACCCCAAAAGTTCGCAGTTGATCCAACAATTGCATTCCAATGCTCCAGCTTCCCCATGGTGCTCTTGGCTCCATGAGGAACTTTGATACAAAGGCCATTTTTATTTAAGTAAACAATCAAAGCTTAAATCCACAGTACTTTCTGAGCTTCATGCTACACCCACAACAGGGCACTTCGAGTTCACCAAAACCTATGACAGGGTCAAACGTTCCTTTTTCTGGGATGGTATGAAACAAGACATTCATAATTTTGTAGCTGAATGTGACGTGTGTCAACGCAACAAGGGAGAAACAGTCAAATCACTGGGCACACTACAATCATTGCCGATTCCACCTGCTATTTGGAAGGATATCTCTATGGATTTTATTACTGACTTATCCAAATCGGGAAATAATTCTGTCATCATGGTGGTTGTTTATCACCTTTCCAAGTACGCTCATTTCTGCACCCTTCAACACCTGTTTACAACATCCACAGTGGCTCAAATCTTCATGGATCAGGTCTTCAAGCTTCATGGCATGTCACACTCTATTGTTTCTGATTCTGACCCAACTTTCACAAGCAATTTTTGGCAAGAACTATTCAAGATACAAGGGATAGAATTGCATCTCAGCACAACTTATCATCCCCAGACTGATGGCCAAACAAAAGTTGTCAACAAGTGTTTGGAAACATATTTGAGGTGTTTTGCCTCAAAAAAGAAAAATCAGTGGGCTCAATGGTTACCCCTAGCTGAATGGTGGTACAACACTTCATACCATACAACTACACGCATGACTCCAGATCAAGGTCGCTCTGAGCGTCAATTTGTAGAAGGGGATCAGGTGTTTCTTCGATTGCAACCTTACAAGCAAACTTCCCTCAAGGCCGAGCATTGTCAGAAGCTAGTGCCCAAATTTTAGGGTCCTTATACCATGCTCAAGCATGTGGGACAAGTCACCTATCAGTTATATTTTCCCAACCATTCGAAGCTACATCCTATTTTTCATGTTTCATGCTTAAAGAAGGTGATTAGAGCTAAGTGCCAAATTCAAACCAACCTTCTAGAGTTAGTTGAAGAAGAATCCATTTGGCTACAAAAAGAAGCAATTTTGGACCAGCATGAGCATCACTTACATTAGAGAACCATTAAGGAAGTGCTAGTCCAGTGAAAGGATACAACTCTAGCAGATGCCACTTGGAAAACCAACTACCATTCTGCATCAATTTCCTCATCTTAAGCCTTGAGGAAAAGGTTGTTTTTAAGGGGGCAGACATGTTAGGGTCCTAACCCGCACATAGGTAGAACAATATATTCGGATGTAATAAAGGTCAATATTAATAAGGCCTTTAAATAAAATAGAATAAGGCAGATGTAAGAAGACCTAATAGAAGCTTCCACTTCTAGAAGGATCTTCCTCTAAATGCTTCTTTTTAGTATAAATTGGAGTCGAGGGTATGAGAACCCTAGCTTGGATATTACTTTAATAGATATCTTCTCAATTGGAGGTTGGCCCCTTGAAGAGGCCTGTGAAAATTTCTTTTAGATTCAAAGTGTTATTTATGTTGTTATTCTTATATCATTTCAATGTTATTGTGGTGAATGTTCTGGTTATATTGATGTTATTTTTGTTCTGCATACATTTTATATCTGGTATATTACAGAAAACCTACTTCTTCAATACAACTCCTAAGTCAATCGAGTAAGGGTGATGGAAACAACAAAGCTTGAGTATAGAACAGATGATGGCATCAAGCCACACTCCATCAAGGAACTATGTTGGCAACAACAACAGTCCATTAAGGCATGATATAGACTCAGGAAAAGTACATATGCGCTGTGCTTCATAAGGAAAGTATGGGATAGCTCAAAAAATGATGTAATTTCTAGAGGTGTGTGAGTGTTGCAGAGCTCAATGATGGAGGGGATGGCTCAATGTGTGAGTGAATGGGAAAAGATGGGAAAATAAATGATTTTTCCCCACCTATATTTTCATGCACCCTAGTTGACACATGGATCTCCTTGAGCTCATTTCTCTCCACTTGGGATTCATTCCCTCTTCCATGAGACTTAGTATAAAAAAATTATCCTCACCATAGTCTTTAGGAAACAATAATAT
Organism: Picea engelmannii; assembly: GCA_009831015.1. Lineage (NCBI taxonomy): Eukaryota > Viridiplantae > Streptophyta > Pinopsida > Pinales > Pinaceae > Picea > Picea engelmannii. The sequence goes on along the minus strand of ML783577.1, from coordinate 151,757 downwards.
ACTATTCCTTTTAGAGTTAAGCCTTCAAACTTATCCCTTTTCCCAAGTCTCTTATCCCTTCCCTTTCCTTTCCTAGTGGAACTTAGTACCCCATTCTATTTTATCGTGGTTGGTCTACACACATCAATGTATTTATATTAATGATATGAGTATTTACAAATACAAAAATAGGCTCACTGGCCTCTAGCATCTAGGCTCTCCAACATAATCATAACATAAGCCTCCTAGCTTATAATCACTTGGCTCACCATCTCGCAAAACATGTTTACAATTCAGCAGGGGCTCGACCTTGGGGTATAACAATTCCATCCCCTTATTTATGCACTATCCTCAGTGCATCTTGTTTACATACAACATAAATATTTTCAAATATATTCAAAAGATACAGGTATTCTGCCTGCATGGCATATTCATGCTCCCAAGTTGCATCCTCAAGACCATACCAGATCCATTGGACCTTTACAAGATATATGGCTTGTTGGCACAGGGGTAGACCCTGGGTTCAACACTAAAACAACGCACCAACAAAACCCTAAATACTGACCCTTTTGGAAACACCTGCAAAGAAAATGAAGTCTCACCCAAGGTAGAGGTAGGGGGGGTTGTAGGACTCAAGTGTCTACAACCTATATGGGACACAGATATGTGATCACAATTATTTAACATAGCACTTAGCAGTTAACATTCATTAGCATTTAACCCTTATTCACATCACAGGTAAAACACTAATTACAGAAAAACATAGTATTCAACAAGATCTAACACACCCAAGCACATAGCACATAGAAATAGACCCGATCTAGCATTCATTCAAATTAATAAACACTAAGATACTATATCATATGCATATAACATACATTAATATGACAACACTAAGCATAAATCACATCAATCACACAAAGCAACCATAACAGAGGATATACATGGTTCACCCCCAGTGTGGGGCTATGTCCACCAACTCTTCGTCTTCTTTATTATCTTTTGTCAATCTCCTTGCATGCACAGAGCCTCAAAACCAACACACAATATGCATAGAGCTATCTCAATCACATAGATCCAACTGCTTACATCACTTGCACTTAGCACAATACAAAACTTAGCACCGCATACCTCTTAGATCTAGTGTATTTATTACATCACTTAGATATTTATTTATACATTACAAAAAGGGACTAAGCATGGGTAAGACCCATGGGCCAACATCCCATACCCAGTACATAAAATCTAAACCTAAAAATCCCACAAAAGGGGGCGAGATCCCACGATCTCTGCTTCGCTTGGCGCTTCATCTTTGACCAACCTGTCGAAGTCCCAAAAATGATCAAACATGACCAAGGTTATCCAAAACTTGGTCAAGGGCCAACATGCCCCCAACACTCACCTGTGAATTGTCCCGATTCACTCTGATCTAGGTAAATATTCCTCGAAGGTGTCGAGATGATTGACCTGCTGCGTCGCCAGAACCTCCTGCTTGACAAACTCTTGAATAACTTTCTCAGTCACTAGTCCTTCCAAGAACTATTCTATCATGGTGATTACTTGTTCTAGTTGTTCGCCTTGTCCTTCAATCTCCTCAAAACGTGTCCAAGCTTCATCATGTACTGGTTGGAGCCTCTGGGTCACTTCCATGACTTCACTCTAGATGGCATGGACCTGTTGCTGAAATGTGCATTGTTCCTGTGACCTTTTCATCCTCTCGACCAATGAAAGTGGCTTCAATTGTTCTTGCGCTGTTGTTTCCTGTTGCTTTGCCTTCTGGAGATGTGACTCCAATGTCCTTAGTTCAGGTTCCACTATAAGGCGCTTGTAGGTCTACACACTTCGATTAATGAGTTTTTTGCATTCTAAGGCCAATGCCTTGATTCTTTCGACTGGGCTCTGGGCAATTTTCTCTCTATGATCTCGTACTTCCTGCATAGTACTTGGCATGGCTTGTAGTTCTAGTTATGCTATTCGTGATTGAAGCTGCTGAATGGATTCAATGAGCTTCCCCACATGGCTCTCAGTGGTTTCTTCTTCCATCTGTTCTAGGCTTGTCATAGAGAGAAGTGCTCTGGTTACTACTACTTTAACTCCCATCTTCTCCATGAGGATATGTTCTCTCTCCTTCTAGATCTGTGCTCTATCCTCTACAAACTTCATCTGGAGGTCATCTTTTTCTTGTTGTGTAACCTGACGTTTCTCTATCACTTCCTCCTTTTCTTTCTTTAGGGCCTCTATGTCCTATTATTTTTCCTCATGGACATGATGAAGGCGAGCCTCTGTTGAGTCTGCTAGTTTGCATAGCTGGGAAGGTTCATCTCCTACTTCTATTCCCCCTACTAACAATGCCGCAGTAGTCACTGTGCAGCTCGAATAAAGAGCCTGTTGTACCCCTTTGAGTTCCATCTCGATCCTTTCAAACATTGTCTCTTGTTTGGCTTCACTTAACTGCAAGATGTCCTCTGAGGTATCTGATACAACGAAAATGATAAGGTCAATGTCATCCACCATGAGAATAGTGTGGAATGGAAGTTTATTGGCTTTTCACTTCTTTCACGATGAAGTTTTCGTTAGGGAACCCTTTCTTTTCTTGTATGTTTCTATTTCTGTTAGGGGATATTTAGGAGGTGTTACTTCACCCTACTTCTTCTTTTCTTCTTCCCCTCCATCCTCTTCTTTGTCTACTTCGTCACCTCCTCCCCCTTCAGGTGAATCTAGTGTAGTTTCCTTTGATGTGCTTCTCAATTCCTATACCTCTTCTTTCTTTTTCTTCCTACTACTACTGGGTGCATCATATTCTTTGCGAGTGACCATAGGGCTTCCAATGAGGTCGGGGTCAAATAGTTTTACCTGGTCAACTGGTACAAGGAACTCTGTAGGCCATTCCTTGGTTATTTCTTCCATGTCCTCCTCTATGATTTTGTAATAGGACTGGAGCTCTTCTTTGTGTTCTTCTTTGTGCGTAGTGATATAGATGAAGTGCCTATCTATACGGAACTTCACAAGTGGCCTGAACTTGTGTAGAGTGTTCAGTGTCATGCGAGGGAAGGATTCAATAGACCTCTTCATCTATATATAATAGGTGTGGAACATCGTGTTTGAATACCATTTCTTTTCCATGTCGCTTGAGTACCATAGCATAGTGAACTTCGCATCTAGTGGTTCAGACGACTCAATTTCAGGGAAGGTCCCTCCTTCCGGTATCTCCCAAGCAATGAAGGCAATGAGGATGAAAAACCAGCTGAATTGAAACTCATAGCCCTGATCCTAAGATTTGCGACAATATTTCTCTAACTGTTTGATGAGGTAGCTCGTCCAGTTCATTTGCATCCCTTCAACACATTTTCCTTTGAGGTCAACGATAAACCCTGTGACCTACGTTAGCCTATTCTTCCTGACGAGCTTACCAATGATCAACTAGAAATATAGGCACAGTACGCCATTCTATATGGAGGCTACCTTATATCCCCACTTCCCCTTCTCCACATCACCATAGGTGTCTTTTATTTTCTGTGTCAGGGTGCGATCTGCAGTCTTCCCTGGGTACAAGTCCTATGGGTCTGATCCTTGCATGCTCAATCTGGTGATCGAGTGGATCAACATAGGATCTATTGTGATGTGCATGTCCAACCATGGGTAACCTCCATGGAAGAACGAAAAATAGTATTTTAATGCATGTGTTAACCTCCTAATGTCTATCAAAGTGTGGTATATTCATTACATTGAGGATCGTTGATCTTGTAATGTCCATGGTGCATAGCTAAGGGATTATATTCGACTTCTTTCCCATTGTCTTGGTCAAATACTTGTGTGGTTTAAGAATTCCATAGTTTTTTCGATCTCCCAAGTTGAAGTCATTGATATTAAGTGTCAGAATCCTCTCCAACTATGGTCCTACTGCGTGTATCCCCTTTGGGAGGTACGTAATGATCAATGTGTAGTCAAAGTCCCTTGGGATGCTGTCACGACTCACCGTGCCAGTGAGAGGTGGGATGTATTTGTGTAGGATTGATGGGATGAGCTTCACATTTTCCAATTCATCACGATGCTTGGTTATTTTCACTGTTGCAATTTGGGAGGGACCAGATCGACATGCAATCGATGGGGATGCTTGCACTCCTCTTTTCGACGAAGCTTGTGCTCCTGTGAACATGACCTTCTCATCCATGAGGTCTATGAGAATCTCTTCAACTGGTTTCTCTACTGCACTAAGGTCACCTGACATACACTCTTGAGATATTATATCTTAGGTCAGTGAACAAATAATCAAGGTAGAAGAATGGATGGCAAGGTTTCAATAAGCATTGTGTTGTAATAGTCGACTATCTGTGGTCTCGAATAATCAAAATTGGAAAAGGTGTTCTCAATGAGACATGCAACAGACTAAATATAAAACATCGTAACATACTCCTCCAATGGGTAGGAGTGCCTCAATAAATGGAATTCCATCTGTTATGGTGCAGTCCCAATGGTCTAGCAGCAATCTTTCTGGCAATAAATGCATTCCTAGCTATTCTGGAGTGTCTTGCTAACGATCAATATTCCTCCAAATGTCATATTTATTCATTGTGGAAAAGTTCCAGTCGATGTTGTTCTGTTATTCTGGCAAGGTTCCATTTTTGCAAGCCTTCCTTTTACGAAGTCCTCTCTCGAACCTCTTGCAATTTTTCTAGTTTTTCTTTCTTCTTACTGAGTTTTCTATATTTGTTTCTTATGATTTAAGTCTCTGGATTCCTCTTTCCATTATTGTTATTATCTTTTCTTAGCATAGTAACTTCGCATTGTTGAGGATCTTTCACAAGGTTTGAGGATAATACTTCTTCTCTTACTACTTCTGGAGTAGGTTCTCTACTCTCCTCCATGGGTAGGTTCGTTAAGCCTTCTTCTGTTCTTTCAACTTCGAAAACTAAGTCTTTGGTCCTTAGTTGCTTCGACTTGTCCACATGTTCTTTTATTAAGTGCTCTATTCTCTTAGCCATGAAATCCCTTAATTCTTTCTTTTTCTGTTCTATAGCTTCCTATTCTTCTCTCCTTCAGGTATGATCTCTTTCAATCCAAGTCCTTCCTAACAAAAGTGTAAAAGGGGTGTTGTTCTCAACAAACTTAATGAGCTCGAATTCTTCTTCTGTCGATGCTCCATGAGAAATCATAGGTACATGAACAAGTATTCCACATAGGGTTATCAACTTCCCTTTAAACAATCTTATTCCTCCCAATGAAGGAATCATAGCAGGCTTTCCTAAGATTTCCCAAGTACTTTTTTTCATAATGTTCACCTTTGTTTCTACATATAATACACAGTCTATGTCGAAGTCTCCTATTCTTGTTTCTATGCACTCTTTCTCTTTTAGAATCTTTGACAAACTGATATCTCTGCGATCATTTAATGTTTCTTTCATCTGCAATAATATAGCCTCTGATTCTTTTTGGTTTTTTAGCATATTCTTAGTCTCTTGACCTTCCTCATGGTCTTCTTGTCTCATATTCATCTTTTCAACTTTAGCAATCATTCTAGGGAAATCCAAAACTTCATGTCCCATAGATTTACAACAAAGTCAAATAGGAATTCTACCAGGGCATTCCTTAGCAAGATGTCCTAGTCTTTTGCAATTATAACAAAGAGTCAATCCTCTTTTTCTCTTAAATGATCCCCAACCTTTCTTGTACTACGCACTAGGATCATAGTGATGGACCTACAAAAAACTCTTTCTAGGGTCCTACATCCACTTGTTGGTCAAACAATTCTTTCTATGCATAGGAATAACATATCTTTCACTATTTATATCAGATCTATTCATATCGTATCTTCTTTCTTCGAGTTGTGCCCTAGTTTTTTAGACTAGGACTAAATCTATCAAGCATACCTAGATCCATTCTTTCCAAGCAAACATTTCCACTTATCTTACCTTTATCAAAGCACAAAGATTTAAGATCTTACCTCTTTTCTTCATATCATAATTATTTTTTTAGCACAGAGCTTCACAAGTCAAGTAGAGTACTGCGCACTACAAAAATAGATCTACGCATAGAGCTTTCTCTTTTCTTCAGTTCCCAACAATCACAGTTTCAGGTCCCGACAATGGAACTATTTGTTGGAACAAGGGAAGACCTAGGGTTCAACGCTACAGCAACGCACCAACAAAACCCTAACTACCAATCCTTTCAACAACACCTGCAAAGAATATGAAGTCTCACCCGAGGTAGAGGTAGGGGAGTTGCAGGACTCAAGTGTTAGCAACCTAGTTGGGACACAGATATGTGATCACAATGCTTTAATATAGCACTTAGCAGTTAACATTCATTAGCATTTAACCCTTATTCACATCGTAGGTAAAACCCTAATTATAGAACAACACAATATTCAACAAGATCTAACACACCCAAGCACTTAGTACATAGAAATCGAGTCGATCTAGCATTCATTCAAATTACTAAACACTAAGATACTATATCAGATGCATCTAACATGCATAAAGATTACAACACTAAGCATAAATCACATCAATCACACAAAGCAACCATAACATAGGATATACATGGGGATACGTCCACCAACTCTTTGTCTTCTTTATTATCTTCTGTCAATCTCCTTACATGCACACAGCCTCAAAACCAACTATGCATAGGACAAGAGATCTGCACGCACCTCGCTAGATTATCCTTCCCCGAGCTTGGCACAACACAGAGCCTTTCTTACAATCACTTTCACTTATCCCTACAAGTTCTCAATACACAATATGCACATAGCTAACATAATCACATAGATCCAACCACTTACATCACTTTCACTTATCACAATACAACACTTAGCACCGCATACCTCTTAGATCTAGTGTGTTTCTTACATCACCTAGATATATATTTATATATTACAAAAGGTGCCTAAGCATGGGTAGGACCCATGGGATGACATCCCATACCCATTACATAAACCCTAAACCCAAAAATCCTACAAAAGGAGCGAGATCTCGTGATCTTTGCTTCGCCTGGTGCTCTGTCTTCAACCAACCTGTCTAAGTCCCAAAAATGGTCAAACAAGACCAAGGTTCTCCAAAACTTGGTCGAGGGCCAACATGGATCGATTCCAGAGCTGTTTGATATTTCGGTCCATTATGCACACCGGATGCACTTGAAAATCACCTTCTTTCTCCACCTTAATCACATTCCATTCAATAACATGATTAGCATCATGTATATACTTTTTGAGAAATGATACATGGAATACCTTATGAATAGTCATAGATGCAGGTAAAGAAACCATATAAGCTATAGGCCTAATCCTCTCTAGGATTTCAAGCGACCCACAATAACGAGCTACCGACTTTGAATAGTTTCCCAAGTTCAAGGAACTTCTATTGGCCCTCACTTTCAAGAATACATGATCACCCACATAGAATTCCATGTGAATTATTCCCTTATCAACATAGATTTTCTTCCTATATTGAGAAGTCTCTAAATTTTGCCTTATTTATGACATCTTCTCTTCCATTTCCCTAAATAACTCTGGCCCAACTACTTCTCTATATGTTGGGTTGTCCCATCTTACTGGTTTGTTTCACTTTCTGCCATAAAGTGCCTCAAATGGCCTCATCTTCAGAGATTCTTGGTACCCATTTTTGTAATAAAACTCTATCAAGTGTAGATAGTTTTCCCATTTCGATGGTTTATCCATCACATACATCCTCAACATATCCTCAATCACTTGGTTCACCCTCTCTATTTTCCCATCAGATTCTGGATGATAAGCTGTGCTAAAATTCAGATTTGTTCCAAATCCTTTAAACAATCCTTTCCATAACATTGAGGTGAACTTTGGGTATTGGTCAGACACAATTGTCTTGGGAATACCATGGAATCGAGCTACTTCACTCGTATAAATATTAGCAACATCGGTTTCCTTGTGAGAAACCTTCACTAGAATGAAATGGGAAACTTTGGTAAGCTTTTCCACCATTACCATGATTGAATCATGTTGCTTGCTTGTTTTGGGAAGTTTGGTAATGAAGTCCATTTTCACCACTTCCCATTTCCACTCAGGGATAGGTAATGGCTACAACAACCCATCTAGGTGTCTATTCTCATCCTCAACCTTTTGACACTCCAAACATTTGGCAATGTACTCAACAATTTCTTTCTTCATGCCTGGCCAATAATATTGGATTTTGACTGCTGCAATTTTTTTTTGATATCATGGGTGTCCAACATAGGGTACATTATGCATTTCTTTCAAAATAAAAATTCTCAATTCCTGGGAATTGGGTACATAAATTATGTTTTTGTACATAATAATTTCATCAATCCCCAACTTGTAATCTTCAACCTTCTACTGCAAACTACCTTTCTGTCATTTTGTTACTAATTCCTTGTATTGCAAATCTAATTTTGTATATTCCAAGACTATGTACTTAAAATCAGATTGATACATGTTGATGGTTGTAGCATGCAACTCATTCACTCTCCTACTAAGTGCATCAACCACCTTGTTTTGTTTCCCTTTGATATTATTTATATCAAAGTCATACACAAAGATAAATTTCAACCATTTGCTATGCCTGGCATTTAAAGTTGGATGATAAAATAAATATTTCAGACCATTATGGTATGTCCTCACCTCAAACCTTTTTCCCATGAGATAATGTCTTCACTTCTACAATTCATGCACTATGGTTTCCAACTCCAAATCATGAGTGGCATAATGCCTTTCATGATCCTTCAACTTTCTTGATTTGTAACCTATGACATACCCCTTCTGAATAAGGACTCCAACAAGTCCTTGTTTTCATTCATCTATGCATGCCATGAAATCTTCATTCGGATAAAAAATCCTTAGAATCAGAGAACTAGTTAATAATTACTTCAAGTGTTGGAAAATCCTTTCACACTCCATTTTACATTGAAACTTCACTCCCTTATTTTTCAAGGAAGTAATCGGGTGTGCAATATTTGAGAATCCTACAATAAATATTTTGTAGTATCCTTCAAGGCCCATGAAGGGTCTAACTTCTGTCACATTCTTAGGTGTTGACCACCCTCTAATGGTCTCAATATTTTTGGGGTTCACTGCCATCCCTTCCTTAGATATGATATGCCCCAAATAATGAATTCGATTACGATAAAATGAGCACTTGATCAATTTGGAATAAAATTTATGCTCTCTTAACACTTGTAATACCATCTTCAAGTGTTGTTCATGCTCTTCTTCTGACTTGGAATATATAAGAATTTCATCCAAAAATATGATGACAAACTTATCCAAGTATTATCAGAAAAAACCATTCATTAAACACATGAAAACAATTGGTGCATTTGATAACCCAAATGCCACCACTGTGAACTCATAATGACCATACATCGTTCTCAAAGCAATATTGCTAATGTATTCATATACGATTCTTACCTGATGATAACCAGACCTGAGATCAATCTTTGAGAACAATTTTTCATTCTTCAACTGATCAAATAGGTCATCTATCCTTAGCAAAGGATACTTATTATTTACATTTACTTTGTTCAACTTTCTGAATTCAATACAAAATCTCAATGTCCCATCCTTCTTCTTCACAAATAAAACCAAGGCACCCCAAGGTGATAGACTTGGGTGTATGTAGCCCTATTTTAGAATCTCTTCAAGCTACATTTGCAACTCCTTCAGTTCTGGTGTACTCATCCTGTAAGGAGTCTTGGATACTGGAGCTATTCCAGGCATCAGATTTATAGAGAAAACAATATCTCTTTTAGGAGGTAATCCTGGTATTTCTTTAAACACATCCTCAGACTCCTTTAGGACTGCATAATATTCAATATTTGACACATTATCCTTAGGTGTTTCTTCCATATGAGTTTCAAATATTTGACATCCCTTTCTGTAGCATTTGTTCAGCTGCATTGTTGAGATTTCTCTGACAACTACTTCCCTATGAATTCCTCGGATTGTCCTTAGGTTTCTTTCCTCATCCAAGCAAGTAAATGACTTGTTATGATAGTCTAAGAAAACATGGTGTTGGTCCAACCAATCTATTGGAGTTACTTCACACACACCTAGGATTTATTTTTCCTAAGGTTATTCCTTGTTTATTAGTCATAATTAGTCATTATCCAGTCTCCTATATTTTAGGGGAAAATATTCGACTTGGAGAATATTCTCTTTCAGTTGACACTTCAATTTGACTAGTTGAGTTGAGTTTATATGTTGCATTGGCTTTGTCACCATGAAACATTGGGATCATCACCAACTCACTACTCTTTGTTTAGTTAGTTAACTGAAGACTAGTTGACTAGTTAACTTATCTAGGTGGCAGTTCACTCCCGTAACTGCATGAGAGACTAGACTAGGTGGCAATTTACTCTTGTAATTGTTGGTGTGTGTGCAGATCAATATAGACCACCACTATGGCTCATTGTTTACTCAGTTATTCTATATATATTGTAAATTATTCACTCTTTGAGTGTGGAATATGGTTAATGATAATTCTTCCATTCTTTCTCTCTTGCTTCTTCTTTCTGAATTTCTCTTTGCAAATGTGTGTAGTATTTTCTAGCTAGATATATTATGTGTAGGTTCAACACATTTACACAATCCATCCCAATTAGGTATCCATATTAAACTAAAGGAAAGATTTTGAAATTTTCCTTGGTGTTCCGCCCATTCATGCCCACGAGACATGACTTAACCTACTCATTAAATTTTCTCTTTGCTACGGTAACCAAGTGCACCAACCAAGATTTCACATGCTTGCTTCTTGGAAATTGCAATCTCTTCACCACCTTAGGATCTATATAACTATGAATAGCTCCTAAATCAATTAAAATAATAAATGCATGGAGGTTGATCATACCTTCCACTTCAATCATGTGTGATTGAAACTTTGCTTGCTTGTTGTCCAGGGATACATAGATCCTTGGTACATTTCTTCCCATGTCTTCCACTGTTTTAGATTGATGTACATTGTGGAAATCTCTCACCTTGTCACTTATGTGTGGAAAATCTCTATACGTATGGTCTCCTTTACAATCCCAACATTGAATACGTGGATGCCTTGGCCTTTTCCCACCTGTCTCAATCACTCTAGGCTCTCTATAAGATGGCTATAATTGAGGAATGTTTATGAATAATGGTGGCTTGTTCCCCTTCTTCCTCTGTTCCATATTGAATTTACTCTTGTCTTCACAAGATTTTTGAAAAGTCAGCTTTCCTTTATGCTAATCATATAGGCATTTGGATCACCTTATAGTCTCCTCCAAAGTTTTAGGATCATCATATTGAATCTTATCACTGATGAAAGATGGCATACCAATCAAATATATATGAATCTTTACTGTCTCATCCTTGATGAAGGAGACATACTTCAATAGTTCTAAAACCCTTCTTTCAAATTAATCAATGGTCATACTTCCAAACTCGAGTTCAAAGAACCCTTTCATTTTCTTGTCATAGTATCTCTTAGTCAAGTATTTCTTTTGAAAATACTTCTTGAATTCCTTCCAAATAACATTTTTCTCTTTGATGTGTTGCACCTGCACAAGTTGTTCCCACCACATGGATGCCTTTCCTTTAAGATGATGGATAAAAATTCTTCCTTCTACATGAGGGGAATAATTATGTAATTGGAAATATTTCCTCATGTCTAGCAACCATGTCTCAACATCTTCATCCTTCTTGTACTCACCATCAAATGTAAGAGGTTTGATCTTGCTCATTTCTCCTCATAGTCCATCCACTCCAGACCTCTTATTATGCTTCCTAATAGGGGGTGGACTTGATATACTGTGTGATATCTTATTGAAATTCCTTTGGGAGTGATGGTGATGTCTGCTAACACTCCTTGATCTTCCTTTCTCCTCTAGAGACCTATGGATTCTTGATTTTCTTGAGCTATTCTCCTTATCCAATTTATTTTCCATTATGTCTAGGCTCTGCATTAAATTCATGTTGAAGTCCTACTTCTTCTTCTTGGATTTCATAAAACTTTCATTATCAACTTTATGACTTTGGACATCTTTCTGCAATTTTCTATTGGTCTCTATCATATCCATGTTATCATCCTTTCCTTCTCCATGTCCATTGGAATTTGTTCCTTCCATACCCAAACCATGGACATCCATTCCTGTGATATCATCTTCCTAGATTTAAGACCCATGTGTATCATCCATCTCTCTACACTCTCTGTTGATTCTGATCTGATCTAGTTGTTGTTAATTCTGCAAAATGTGCATCCAACAAAACTTTGTCAGGCTATCTGTGTCAACAATTTAATGAAATTATGAACCATCCTGGTTCAATAATACATATGACTTCTTTCTTTTGATTTCCTAAGAAATTGTCTGTTCAGATAAATTTTCGATCAACAATTATTTTCTACTGTCCAATATCTTTCCAATGACTACTCCCTTGCTCAATTCTGAGTCTTGAGAAAGACGTTATGGATATTTGAACAATTGTCCTTTTTGGAAGGTAATCTATGTACAATTGTTCTTCTTCTTCAGAGAAGAATTGGATCTTGGACTCATGTTGGATCCTCTCATAAAGTGCATAAGCCTTCTTTACATATTTAGGCACATGTATGTATAGCTCAGAAACCCACATATTCCTTCGTCTAGCCTCCTTCTGACTTTGAAAATATCAATTCGGGCACTAGCCCCCTTTTATTTCGACTGAAGTCACATAGGACCAAGGCTATGACCAAGCACTTAGCTGATGTGTGCTTATCCTAAGCTTCAAGGATTCAAGGCTATGGAAATTCAAGCTTTAGGGGTTTCTCCTCCATCACACTTCATTTTCCCTGAACGTCGAACATTGAATCGACGAATTTCCCTGGAGCTTCGACACTTTGGGCTTTGAAGGATTTCCCAACTCCTTCCAACATTTCCTCTGAACACTGAATTTCTGAACCTTCTGGGGTCAAATTAATTCCGATGTCATCATTATGGTGGTGACACATGGCCCTACTAATGAGCGACACATGTTAGGTCACAATTGGTACATAAGGCTTGTCAAAGGTACAAAATAAAGTGAAACATTGGAGGCTTAGAGTAGGTCCATGTCACCCTAGTTGATGTCATCATGCCACGTCACATTGGCGCTTCAAAAATTCAGAAATTCGGGCTTCAAAAGTTTTTACATGCCAAAACTTGTTAACTCTCAAATGTCGAGCTACCGAACAATTGCTTCTCGGAGCCTCAGGCCTTCAAGCTCAAAGACTTTAGAGATTTCTTCTCAGTACCAGACCACACATCTCCTGAATGCCATTAACCTAGGTGACATCATCATGCCACTTCATTCCAATGATTTGGGAATTTGGGACTTTGGGACTTCGGATAGTCCTCACACCATAGAACATAAAAACACTCGAATGCTGAAATTCTGAACTCCCAAACAATGTTCTTCAGAGATTTGGAACCTCAGGGCTCTAGGAATTCATAAAAGTTCTCATCTACACACTTTAAAACTCCCGATCATCGAAATTCCAAACTCCCTATCAGATCCAAGTCACTTTTATGCTCTGGGACTTTGGAACATCATTCTTCGGAAGATCTCACACCAGCACACTTTATAACTCCTAAACTGTCAAATGCTGAAATTTCAAACCGACTGATCTGTGGGTGCATATCTCTGATAATGTACGGTCCTGATTAGTTACAGACTTTGGGATTTCATAGAAACTCTACTCCACACAATCTCAAACATATTTCCCCAAACACTATACCACCGAACCACTTGGGGAATCCAGCAGTCCACCTTCTCCTGAATGATCTACAGTTGAGAGTCACTCTGGGACTTCATAGATTCGGGCTTTAGAGGATTTTGTTGTTGACCACCAAACCACCTCTGAAATTCTAGATGCTGAAATTATGAATAGGATAATCTACAAACACATATCTATGATCAAGGAACGATCCACATTAGTTTGAGACTTCGGGACTTTTGGGAACTCTTCCATCCACAAAACCACAAACAAATTCCCCAGAGTGTCAAAATTTCAAATGACTCGTGGATCCAATGATCCACCTTCTCCCAAATGATCTACGATGTCGATCCACTCTGGGACTTTAGAGCTTCAGGGATTCTACCTTCCTTTTGTCAAATACATGAAAATTACCAAAGTAACGAAGTTCGAAGGACTTGAAGGTTAAATGTCGTGCTCCTTTATTAGATCTAACGACTGTTGGTTGTGGAGCCTAATTATCTTCCTAATTCAGAGGTCTTTTACTTTCAGCCATGTTTATACCCCATGAAGTATTTACACCCCAGAAGTATGTACACTCTTCCACGTGGAGGAGTGCAGAGGGGGGGGGTACCCCCTCTACGGGGTTTGGGGGGGCTATCCCCTCGGCTGGGGGGTATGGGGGAAAGAGGGCCCCCAGTGGGGGTTCTGGGGCAAAGCCCCCGAAGGAAAAATTGCCTTGTAAATGTATATTGTAATTTCATTGTAAATCTAGACCGTTCATTATAAGGTCGCATATCTAATGGTAGAGATTATGTTAGGGTTTTTTTCCCTAGAAGGCAACCCTCTTTTATGAGGGAAATGTATTGCGGCTATGGTTGATTGTGAATATTGTATTCTAAGAGAGGAGACTGTGAGAAAAAGAAGAGGAAGTTACAATGGGTTTTGATGTAGGTTGTATCCCTTGATTTGATGGATAATAATAAAGGAAGGACTTGACAATTTCTCTGGTGGACATAGCCCACACTGGGTGAACCACATAAATATGTGTCTCTCTTGTATTGTGTATCTTCTGTGTTTTGTTTCCGCATTTATTTTATTTTATTTCTCCGCGGTCCTATTTTTCTAACAACTAGTATCAGAGTGAAAGGTAACTCACGGGAAAAGAGGGTTCCTAGTTCGAGTGGGAGAAATGTCGGAAGATGGAAAGTTTAGGGTCAAGAATTTTAATAGCCAAAACTACTAGTTATGGAAGATGCAGATGGAAGATTATTTATATCAGAAGGATCTATTCCTACCATTGGGTGGAGTAGCAAGGAAGACGATGGCCATGAAGGATGAAGAATGGGAGATTCTTGACATAAAGGCTCTAGGAATGATACGGATGAGCCTGGCAGCATCGGTGGCTTTCAATATTTCCAAAGAAAAGACAACAAAGGGTTTGATGGATGCATTGGCCAAATTGTATGAAAAACCCTAGGCGTCCAATAAGGTATTTCTAATGAAGAGATTATTTAATATGAAGATTTAAGAAGGTGGGTCTATCGTAGATCATTTAAATGAATTTAATACGGTTACTAATCAACTAAGTTCTATAAAAGTGGACTTTGATGATGAGGTCAGGGCTCTTCTAATCTTGTGCTCATTGCCAGAAAGATGGAACATCTTGGTCATGGTTGTAAGTAACTCTGTCTCTGGTTCAAATAATTTAAAATTTGATGACGTTGTTGGTGTTATCCTTAGTGAGGAAATGCGATGGAAAAGCACAGGTGAGACATTAGGTAATGCGTTGAACATGGAGAACAAGGGAAGACAAAAGGATAGAGGAAAGGGCTCAGGGAACTATGGAAATTCTAGGAGGGGCATATCCAAATCTAGACTTGGAAAGATAGAGTGATGGAATTGTGGGAAGAAAGGACATCTGAAGAAATATTGCAGAGCTCCAAAGAAACAAAGAGATGGACAACAGGAGAGAAATCAGGGAGCAAATGTAACAGGTGATGTGTTACACGATGCTTTGATTCTTTCTGTAGATAATATTTCTGAGTTTTGGGTAGTAGATTCAGGGGATTCATTTCATGCCACACCCCATAGGAAACATTTTCTAGATTATGTTCAAGGTGATTTTGGACAGGTTCATTTGGGAAATGATGCACCATAAAGAAACGAAATGGAAACCAATGGTTGTTGAAAGAGGTGAGACATGTTCTAGATTTAAGGAAAAATTTAATTTCAAAAGGGCAGTTGGAAAGTGAAGGTTGTATATCCATATTTATAGATAAGACGTGGGAGGTCATCAAAGGATCATTGGTGATAACAAAAGGAGAGAAGGTAGGTACATTGTATTTATGTACTAGTAATACTGACTCTTCTATATATTTAGCTTCTACATGAGTGGATACAACACTTTGCATCATACGCTAGGACACATGAGTGAGAAGGGTATGCAAATCTTTCACAAAAGAAATTTGTTGCCAGATATTAAACAAATTGATTTGGACTTCTGTGAGCATTGTGTTTATGGAAAACAAAAGAGAGTCAGATTTCTCAGAGTTGGAAAAGAAAAGAAGAATGAAAGTTTAGAGCTTGTGCATATAGATGTATGTTGACCAACTCAGGTATCATCTCTTGGTGGCTCTAATTATTATGTTACTTTTATTGATGATGCAACTAGAAAAACTTGGGTTTATTGCATTCGACAAAAATATGATGTTTTTGATACTTTTAAGAAATCGAAAGCTTTGGTTGAGAATGAGATAGAAAAAAAGTTGAAGTGTCTCAGATCAGATAATGGAGGTGAATATTGCAACAAGGAGTTTGATGATTACTGTTCATACCATGGGATTCATAGAGAAGACAGTTTCAAGAACACCACAAGAAAATGGTGTGTAAGAAAGGATGAACATGGCAATCATGCAGCGTGCAAGGAGTATGAGATTGCATGTTGGTTTGCCCTTACAATTCTGGGCAGATGCTGTAGATACTATTGTTTACTTAATAAACAGAGGACCTTTAAGCTCTTTGGATGCTAGAATTCTAGAGGAGGAATGGATAGGAAAAAAGGTAAACTATTATTTTTTGAAAACTTTCGGTTGTGAAGCATTTGTCCATATTGATAAAGAAAATAGAACAAAGCTTGAGGCAAAATCCAAGAAGTGTAACTTTATTGGATTAATGATTTTGGTTATCACTTATGGGATTATGAAAATAACAAAATAATTAGGAGTAGAGATGTCATATTCAATGAGAAGGTCATGTACAAAGATCAGTTGCAGGGAAAGAAACAGGAAAAAGAAAAACAATAATACACAGTGCTTGATGAGATCATTGAAAAAGAAATTCCAAAGGAACCGGAAAATCAAAATGTACAACAATAGGAGTATCAAGTACATCAAACACCTACAAGTGTTGTTAGAATATCTACCAGGTTAGGTATACCCCCTGAATGATACTCTCCTTCATTGTATTATTTATTGTTAACTGATTCTGGTGAACCAGAATGTTATGAAGAGGCAATGCAGGTAGACACCAAAAAGAAGTGGGAGCAAGGCATGAAAGAGGAAATAGATTCCTTGGCAAATAACCAGACTTGGGACTTGGTTCATTTGCCTGCAGGAAAAAGAGCATTGCAAAATAAATGGGTTTACAAGTTGAAGGAAGAAGATGGAGGAGAAAAGAGGTACAAGGCTAGACTTGTTGTAAAGGGGTTTGCACAAAAGAAAGGTATATATTTTGATGAAATATTTTCTCC
>ML783577.1:100190-121121 GCA_009831015.1 Picea engelmannii | reverse complement strand
CCACTTAAATGTTCAAGTACAAGATGATTCAAAATGAAAATGTCTCCTTGGTATATATAGGAGACTAGGAGGTTTTAATGGCCTAAAGCCGACATAAATAAAATAACATTACTAATCTAAATCACAACTAATGGCATAAAGCCGACATAAATAAAATAACATTACTAATCTAATATGCCCCAATTAAGTGGTAATGAGCCAATATTAGGGCTTAACAGACATGGTATTCCCATGCATAGAAAGAATTTTTGGACTAACAAGTGGATGCAGGATCCTAGAAATAATTTTTTGCAGATCTATCATTGTGATCCTAGTGTGCAGTACAAGAAAGGTTGAGGATCATTCAAGAGAAAGAGAGGATTGACTCTTTTTTATAGTTGCAGAAGGCCGATACATCTTGCTAAGGAATGCCTTGGTAGAAGTCCTATTTTCCTTTGTTGTAAATCTAGTGGACATGAAGTTTTGGAATGCCCTAGAATGATTTCTAAAGTTGAGAAGATGAACATGAGACAAGAAAACCATGAGGAATGTCAAGAGACTAAGAATATGCTAAAGAAACATAAAGAATCATAGGCTATATTATTGCAGATGAAAGGAACACTGAATGATCACAGAGACATCAGTTTATCAGAGATTTTAAAAGAAAAAAAGTGCATAGAAACAAGAATAAGAGACTTCAACATAGATTGTGTATTGGATGCAAAAACACAGGTGCATATTATGACATAAAGTACTTGGGAATTATTAAGAAAGCCTACTATGATTCCTTCATTGGGAGAAATAGGATTGTTTAAAGGAAAGATGATAACCCTATGTGGAAGACTTGCCCATGTACCTATGGTTTCTCATGGAACATCAACATAAGAAGAATTTGAGGTCATTAAGTTTGCTGAGAACAATGCTCCCTTTGCACTTTTGTTAGGAAATCCTTGGATCAAGAGAGATCAGATCTGAAGGAGAGAAGAAGAGGAAGCTATAGAACATAAAAAGAAAAAATTAAGGGATTTCATGGCCAAGAGAATAGCGTTCTTAATGAAGAATAAGAGGACAATTCGAAGCAACTGAGGGCTAGAGACTTATCTCTCAAAGTTGAAAGAACAAAAGAAGGCTTAAAGAACCTATCCATGCTGGAGATTAGAGAACCTACTCTAGAAATAGTAAGAGAATAAGTATTATCCTTGAACCTTGTGAAATATCCTCAACAGTGCAAAGTTACTATGCTAAGAAAAGATAAAAACAATAATGGAAAGAGGAATCCAGAGACACAGATCATAGGAAAGAAATCTATAAAGATCAGTAAGAAGAAAGAAAAGATAGAAAAATTGTAGGAGGTTCCAGAGAGGACTTCACAGAAGGAAGGTTTGCAGAACTTGAACATCGTCAGAATAATAGAACAACATCGACTGGCACTTCTCCACAATGAAGCAATATGAATAGAAGGAGGGACCTTCCCTTAAGTTGATCCGTTCGAACCACTGGCCATGAAATTCATTACGCTATGGTATTCAAGCGACATGGAAAAACAATGGAAATACAATGTGGTGTTCCACAGATGTTATTTATAGCTGAAGAGGGCCATTATATTTCCCTCACATGATCTTGAATACCCTACATAGGTTCAGTCCACTTGCGAAGTTCTATGCATATAGGCATTTCATTTACATCACTGTGTGTGGGGATGAACACAATGAAGAGATCTAGTCCTATTACAAACTCACAGAGGAGGACATGGAAGAAATAACCAAGGAATGGACTGCAGATTTACTTGTACCAGTCAAACAAATAGAATTCTCTGATCCCAACCTCATCGAAATTCCTATAGTCACCCGAGAAGAATATGATGCACCCAGTAGAAGTAGGAAGAAAAAGAAGGAAGAGGTACAGGAATTGAACAACGCATCAAAGGAAACTACACCAGATTCACCTAAAGGAGGAGGAGGTGACAAAGTAGACAAAGAAGAGGATGAAGGGGAAGAAAAAAAATAGGAACATGGTGAGATGACACTGCCTAAGGATCCCATCATGAAGGCTGAGACATCCAAGAAAAGAAAGGGTTCCCTGAAGAAAACTTCATCTTGAAAGAGTTAAAAGACAATAAACCTCCATTTCAGACCGGGCTCATGGTAGATGATATTGACCTCATCATTGTCATTGTATCAGATACCTTAGAGGGAATTTTGTAGTGAAGTGAAACCAAACAGGAGACAATGTTTGACAAGATCGGGGTAGAGCTCAAAGGGGTATAGCAGGCTCTTTATTCAAGCCACATAGAGTCTATTGCATCATTTTCAACAGAGGACATAGAAGTAGGAGATGAGCCTGCCTAGCTACACAGATTACCATATTCGATAAAGGCTCACCTTCGTTGGGTCTAGGAGGAAAAGGAACAGGCCACAAAGGAATTAAAGAAAGAAAAATAAGAAGCCTTAGAGCAACTTCGTATTGTGTAGCAAGATAAATATGAACTCCATGTGAAGTTTGCAGAGGATAAAGAGCAAATATAGAAGGAAAAAGAATAGCTTCTCATACAGAAGATTGGAGTTACAGAAGCGATCACTAGATCAATTGGCTCTATGCCAGGCCTCACACAGATAGAAGAAGACACAGTGGAGAGTCAAGTGGAGAAGCTCATTGAAGCTATTTAGCAGATTCAAGAAAGAGTGGTAGAACTGGAACTATAAGTTAGGCCAAGCACTCTGTGGGAAGTGCGAGATCAGAGGGAAGAAACTACATGGAGCCCAGTCAAAAGAATCAAGGCATTGGCCTTATAATGCAAGAAATTAAGCATTCAAAGTGTGCAGACCTATGAGTGCCTTGCATAGGACCTAGGACTAAGGACATTGGATTCATAGCTCTAGGAGGAAAAACAACAAGAAATGAAAGTAGAAGCACATTTGAAGCCAATGTCAGCAATCGAGAGGATGAAAAGGTTCCAGGAACAACTCACCATTCAACAACAGGTCCATACCATCCAGAGTAAAGTCATGGAAGTGACCCAGAGGCTACAACCAGTGCAGGATGAAGCCTGCATACTTTTTTAGGAGATTGAGGGACAAGGTGCACAACTAGAACAAGTAGTCACCATGGTGGAAAAAAAATTGGAATGACCGGTGAATGAGAAATTTATTCAGGAGTTTTTCAAGCAGGAAGCTCTGGTGAAATAATAGGTCAAAGTAGCTTGAGCCAAGATCGATGGCTTCGAAGTAAATTTTCCTAGATAAGAGTGACTCATGATGATTCACAGGTGAGTGTTGGGGGATTGTTGGCCCTCGACCAAGTTTTGGAGAAACTTGGTCATGTTTGACCATTTTTGGGACTTCAACAGGCTGGTCGAAGATGAGGCACCAGGCGAAGCGAAGATCGTAGGATATCGCCCCCTTTTGTGGGATTTTTGGGTTTTGGGTTTATGTAATAGGTATGGGATGTTGTCCCATGGGTCTTACCCATGTTTAAGGTCCTTTGTAATATATAAATAGATATCTAGGTGATGTAAGAAGGATTCAATTGTAATCCAGTGAGCTAAGTGCAAATAGTTGTATATGCTTTGTGCATACAATGTGTTGAGAACTTGCAGAGCTAAGTGCAAGTAAGAAGGCTCTGTGTCATGCCAAACTCAAGGAAGGAGGATTTGGCGAGGTGCACACACATCTCCTGTCCTATGTAGAGTGGGTTTTGTAGCTCTGTGCATGTAAGAGGATTGAAAGAAGATAATAAAGAAGATGAAGAGTTGGTGGACGTGGCCCCACTTTGGGGGTGAACCACATATATCCTATGTTATGGTACTTTGTTATATGTTGTTCATGTGGTTGTGTATTTATTTTCTTAGTGCGTATTTTGGATGAATGTTTAATTCTTAGTGATATGAATGAATCCTAGATATGATCTATTTCTATATGTTAAGTGTTTGTATGTGCAAGATCGTTTCGAATACTATGTTGTTCTGTAATTAAGGTTTTACCTACGATGTGAATAAGGGTTAAAGACTAATGAATGTTAGCTGCTAAGTTCTCTATTAAGTATTTTTATCAAAGATCTATGTTCCAGCTAGATTGTATAAACTTGATTACTACAACCCCCCTGCCTCTACCTCAAGTGAGACTTCATATTCTTCGCAGGTGTTGCCAAAAGGGTCGGTAGTTAAGGTTTTGTTGGTGCACTATTGAAGTGTTGAACCCTGGGTCTGCCCCTGTGCCAACACTAGTTTAGAGGATCAGTTCATGAATGAGATGACTAAAATAAAGTAGAAACCAGATGAGTCTATTTGGGATATTGATTAGATGTTTAAGTGTCTTAAAGGTAATTTGAACTATGTCAAGACTGACATGCAAGATAAACATCTCTTTGTGAATTCACGGTTACCACATTTGAAATACCCATTGAGAAAAAAAAAAATCTAACTCAGGCAGAAGATTTGTAGGAAACCTTACAATTGGAAGAGAACCAATATCAAAATATAGATCCAACAATAGAGGATATGAAGGAGGATATGAATAACCTCACATTTCAGCTAAACTAGAATAAAGGAAAAGAGAAAAGATAATTTGTTTGGTGTACCACATGCATGACATAAGGTCACCAAAAGAATGAATGTCCAAATTTTGTGTAGTACATGGAAACAAGAGTACCACACCATTTTCCAATAGGAGGACCATTGTGAGAGACCTATAAGACACATGGGCATGATCCATATCATTGTCCAATGATGCAACAATACCATACAGTACCCAAGACTTCATATTGCAATTTTTGCAAGTCAGTGGACCATGATGATAAAGATTGTAGGATTATGGAGTTGATGAGGGAAATAACTTTAGATACCTATAGGATGTAGGAATAAATGATGACAGGGAAAGATGCACCTCAGTTTAACCAGGAACCACTTCCATACAACATTATGCAATGAAAATATAACAATGAGAAAGAACAGTATAACCCCATGTAGTATAATTAAGTACCTCAGTATAACACACCGTAAGGAGATTGATATGGATACAGAGGTGGATGATGTGGTAGAGGAGGATTTGGAAGAGGAATAGGTCTAGTGGTGTGCCACACATTCCAACAGCCAGGCCATTATGAAAGGGAATGCCCACTTCCACCTGTGACATGTATGTACTATCGCACAACATACCATGACACAGAAGAATGCTCAACACTTTTGGGAAAAATTCAAGAGAAGAGGAACCAAAACAACTGGAATGTTCAATGGATCTCTGTAGAAGTTGGGGACGATGGAAGTAATATCAACATAGTCACACAAGGAGGTGCTAATATAGGAACTGATGCAGTGAGACAATATCCAACACAACACCAATGGGTGAAGAATAATAATGAACCACAAAAGCAGTTTGATGCGCAAAAAGAAAAATAAACATTCAAGGAGGCCAGAAAAGAGTTCTTAAAAAAATATGTTGCATCTACATCAACTTTGCAACATACTCATAACATATCAATATACGATATGCCTTTATCAATGGACCACACCAATGAAGCACAACCTTTAGGGAAAGTAAGTACCATAAATAATTTTCTGCATTCTTGTGTTAAACTATTGTATGATACATCATCTATTAAAGTTTTGAAAAATATATTCGAAATATGTAACACAGAGGTAGAGGGGAATTTAGAGCAGAAAACAATCAATCACCTCCATACAAGAAGGAGGAAAAGCATAGAATTCAGACGAAATGCCAACATTGGATATTTCAATATGGGGGATATTATACTAGACTTAGGCTTCAAGGTAAATAGTTTACCTAAGAAAACATGGCAGTGCACGTGAGATCCCACACTAGGATATTCACCTGTCCAGTTGAAATTAGAAAATAAACACAAAATTCTACCAATTGGAAGGCTAAAAGGTGTGACAGTACATCTGGATGGAGTGTGCACTAAGTCAGACTTTGAAGTGATAGAAATAGTGGATGGAACAACACCTTATCCAACATTGCTTGGATTGGATTGGGTATTTGATAATCAGGAAATAATAAAATTGAAGACAAAGAAAATGACATTTGAATCAGGATAATATAGAGTCATTGGGCCATTAGATCCTTCAGAATTAGGATAAAGGTTTGTAGAACCACCTTGTCTAGACTTGGAGGAAATAAACCAATTGTACATAACCACCACGTGCGAAGAATATTATTTTAATCTAACTGTAGATGGGATACTCAGCTAGAGAGGAATCACATCATGTGCTTCTGACTCAGATATAGGTCTAGAGAATTTGTATCATAGATTACATGAAGTTTCCACAAGAATGTGCGCAAGAATAGACCACAAAGTATGATGGGTGGGTACCGAGATAAGAGAACCTCACAGTTTTCATGGCATAAATGACTTAGAAGAATTCCTAACAAGATACAAAGATGAAGCATTAGAGAATCATAGGCTCTTATCATTGGACATTTCACTCAAGGAAACACATACAAGATGGTGGGGTGCACACAAAGAAACATCTAATGACTAGTACCAATGTAAGAAACTACTATGCATTAGATTTGACGCAGAGCAGAGGAGAAATAAGATGCAAAGATATGATGGACAAGGGACATCGTTAGAAAATTTGGAGAAGTGCAAGATACAATGGAGGATGTCACCACCAGAAGAATGGCCTCATCATTTCATCCACACATTGGAATAAATTCCAGAAAACTGGTATGTAGACCAGGAAATGTGTAGGGGCACTACAAAATGGACAACATTGAAACATACTTTTATGGTAACCTTATCATTTGAACATGAGAAACCCAACATTGATTCAATATTAAAACATATAATAGGGGTAATATTTATTGATGAAACATAGGTTAAACTCATGACAGAGTACCAACAACATAACATACAGAAAATCAAATAACTATTATCATGCTATCATGTTGAAGAGGAAGCATTGGATGAAGATTACCCACACAATATTTAGATTACAAAAATTGAAGGAGAAGGAGAGGTGGAAGGTTTATCTATGGAGTCATAATTATTTGATGCACTGATCAAGGTGAAGAAAGTCAACATTGGGACCACTAATAACCCTAAAATGGAAAGTATTGGGGACTATTGGGATGAACAAATAGTAGAAAGGATAACATATTTACTACACGAATACAATGACCTATTCCCAACAACTTTTACAGAGATTAAAGACATAGAAGAATATCTAGGAGAGATGAAGATACCTCTCAAACGCGAGGCACGACCTGTCAGATAGAGACCTTACAGATTGAATCTAGTGTATAAGTAGAAAGTGAAGGCAAAAATTGACAAAATGTTGGCAGCTAGTATCATAGAACGAATAGAGGAGTCTTAATGGATAAGCCCTATGAAATTATAAGAGAAGAAACAAGGGGGGATAAGGATCTATGTAGATTTGAGTAAATTGAATGATGCTTGCTTACATGACCCTTTTCTCACCCCTTTTAATAGATGAGGTATTAGAGATTGTGGGAGGACAAGAAGCATACTCATTTACAGATGGATTCTCAGGTTACCATGAAATCAAGATAGCTCTAGAAGATAGGTATAAGACTACTTTTTCCATAGAATGGGGATCCTACCAGTATAAAGTCATTCCTTTTGTGTTGAATAATGCACCAACCATATTTTCAAGAATAGTCATAGCTGCTTTTAAGGAATTTGTACATCAATTTTTAGAAGTGTATCCGAATGACTAGATTGTATATAGTCTTTTAAAATACCATGTAGAATTATTACGGCTAATGTTGGAAACATGTAGGCAGTGTCATATATAATTGAATATCAAGAAATGCATTTTTGGGACACCTTTTAGAATATTTTTGGGACATATAATGTGTAAACAAGGCCTACAAGTGGATCCTGCTAAGATTGCAGTCATTGTCAATTTACCACCAAAAAAATCAATGCGCTAGTTGAGACAAACACTGAGACATATAGGCTATTACAAGAAATCTATCAAAGGGTATGCGCAACTTACTGCGCCAATGGAAAAACTGTTGAACAAGGATACCATATTTCAATGCAATGAGGACTTCCAACAAGGGTTGGACACCTTAAAAGAAAATATAGTCACAAAACCTATCCTGGTATTCCTAGACTCGGAAAAGACATTTCATGTTCATGTAAAAGCATCAACCATAACACTTGGGGAAATTTTGGCTCAGCTAGGTACATGTGATTTAGACCACCCTATAGAATTTGCAAGCATAAAACTTTTAGAATAAGAGAATAACTATAATACCAAAGAAAGAGAAATCTTAGCCATAGTATATGCACTTCAGGAGTTCATACACTACTTATTGGGTAAGCATTTTAAAATGTTCATAGATCATTCTACCCTAAAATATTTAGTCAACAAGATAGTGTTGGGGGGGAGGATATATAGATGGTTGTTGTTATTCCAGGATTTTTATTTTGAAGTAATAGTCAAACCAGGGAAGCTAAATGAAGGACCATATCACCTACCAAGGGTAACTAATGGAGAAGAACCTACCAATTTGGAAGATAACTTCCCTGATGTGTAGTTGTTCTCAGTACAAGTATCTAATGAATATTTTGTTGGTATTATTGAATATTAGAGTACATAATTTGCGTCACAAGAGTTTAAAACTGTGAAAAATAAAAAATTGGTAGTAAAAGTTGCATACTATAAACTAATTACAGGACACTTATATAAAATGGGCACATATCTAGCATTTTGAGAAGAGTTTTACTAGAACATGAAAGGCCTAGAATTTTGGCAGAGTCTCATGAGGAAATAGATGGAGGACATTATGCAGGAAAATATACCACACATAAGGTATTGTGCACAGGGATATGGTGACCAAAAATTCAAAGAGATGCTAAGGAATATTTCCATAAATGTGATGTTTGTCAGAGGGTTGGTAAACCTAACAGAAGGGATGAGATGCCCCTGAGACCATAAGTAACTTTGAAATATTTGACAAATGGGAAATAGACTTTGTTGGGCCAATCCATCCACTAAAAAAAAGGTTAGGAGTAATATATATCATTACTGTGACAAAATATTTAACAATATGGGCAGGAGAAATACTAGTCAAAGATTGGAGTGCAGAGACAACAACCCCCTTCTTGTTTGAACAAGTAATCACCAGATTTGGATGTCTAAGAATTTTTATGAGTGACCAAGGTACTCAATTTATCAACAATAATATCAAGGCTATGACTGAGGATTTTGATGTTTACCACCAGAAGAGTACACCATACTATCCTCATGCAAATGGAATAGAAGAATCCTTCAATAAGATCTTGGAGAACGCTCTGCCAAAGATCTACAATTTCAATAGGGATGATTGGGATTTGAAAATACCAATAGTACTATGGGAATACATGACTACATCCAAAAGGTTGACAAGACATACACCATTCATATTGGTGTATGGATAGGAAGTAGTAGTACCATTATAATTTCTAGTACCCAGTCTACATGTATAAGAAATCACAAACATGAGAGAAAGAGGTGTAGTGAAGGAGAGGTTGAATCAACTAATGGAAATGGAAGAGGATAGGATTCTAGCAGGATTTCAGCAAGAAGTACATAAATCAAGAGACAAATCTTGGCATGACAAAGATATTAAGAGGAAGATTTTCAAGGAAGGATACCTAGTATTTCTTTATGACAATAATGTTTTTCAACATCTTGGTAAATTCAGAATGCATTGGATGGGGCGATATGAAGTAAAAACTATCACAGATGGGGGATCTGTACAACTAAATGATATGGCAGGAACAAAACTCAAGGGAATGATCAATGGTAGTAAACTAAAACTATATAGGGACAGTCGACCTCCTGAAGCTTGAAATTTCTAGCTCAGCGAGACATATATGTACATAGTGTAATATAGTAGAAGCTAGGGAAAAATAATGACAAAAATATATAAAAAAGAGAAAAAGAGGGAAAAATAAATACAGAAATAGAAAAAAAAAGAAAATATAAAAACACTGGGAAAAGATGCATGCAGTAATTACCGCGACAAACATTAGAAGACCGTGCACATTAAAAAGTGAAGTTAATGAAAATGCATGCAAAAAGTGAAAATTAAACATGACCCAGTCTATAAAAGGTGGCAAGCACATAATATTCAACACTTAGAAATGGTTTTAGCTCAGAGCAAGAAAACAGATATATTCCCTAGTTACCAATTGACAAAGTAGCAAGCGAAGTTGTGAAATTTGGAAAATATGACTCCACCAAAGTTTGGGTTGCCAGGACAGATTGTTGGGATTATCCGACATGGAAAAAGGCACAAGTAACGAATGTAGCAACTAGAGAATATATTCGAGCTCGAGTATGCTACCACCTTAGACCCATAATATGTTATCTTGATGTAGATTGAGGAAGAGATTCCTACAACACAACAAGGTGAGATAGGGTAGAGCTCTAGGGCCGGGAACCCTGCTTCAAACCCTAAACCCGAAGCACCTACAAAACTTGATGACACAGTGGGACCACGACAACCCCAAGCACAAGATGAAGTCTTGGTCAAAGACATCACCGATCGACTAGAGTCCGAAAGTGAGGAAGAAGACATAAATGCATCAGAGGAAGTCACATCTATTGCGAGGAAGAAGATAAAAAATATGGAGAATACCCTCCCTTTTCTCCCAGATGTAGTCCCCACTATCGACAACATGTTGGGAAAGGTAACCAAGTTGAGGTACATGAACTATGACGTGCGCGGCGTGATGAAATTTCTAGAGTTGGCCAAGGACAAATATTTGATTAACACAGGGAAAATTGGTCCCCTAGGATGACCAATGCTGGAGCCCACACAGTGGATCATGAGACTTTATAACTCAAGGATTATAAATCTTTTGGACATATCGCACTTTGGGCATGGTAAGAATGTTGACCTTTGCATCAAACAACTGGTCACCTAGGTCGACGAAGGAATTTTATGGATGGATAGACCGATGCATATTGACATGGCATTGATTTCCAAGATCACAGGACTTCCTAAATTCGACGCGCAGCCAAAAGAGTATCTAGATAACAAAGTGCGTGAGAAAGAAATAGCGGAGCAAGTTAAAGCACAGTTTGACACGACCAAATGAAACAAAGGCATTGTCATCAAAGAAATTAATGACGATGCAAAAAAATTCGCAAGCAAGTTGATGGTGTGTAATCTACTAATAAAATGTTGCAGAGAGGAAGTGCCAGTAGGTGTGATCGCAGTGGAAGCGCAGCGTGCTAAGGGAATGATTTTCAGTTGGGAACCATACCTACTGAACCAATTTCTACTTGACTGTCACGATGCACTAGACAATGGAACCGAGTTCCATTACCTCTGGTTAATAATATTGATATCCTTTCCAGGGTGGTAGAAGCCCAAGTTCTTGGCATTTTTTGATAGGGTGGGATAATGTTATGTGGTGAGGTACGAGTCTCTTTGGAAAGCAAAGGACAACAAGACACAGAAGGAAAACAACATTTTGTTTTCCATGTTGTTAGAAGAAATATAGCAACGCACAGAAAATGTGTGGCACATACCTATGGAGGTAGTGAAGGATACATAGGGGATAGCCAAATTCAAGGAATCCTGACAACATATATGGATCGAAGCCGCAAGGGATTCCAAAACGGAATGGCCAAATATGTAGTATTGCATTACAATAGAGGAAGTGGATTGGATTATCAAAGACTTGTTTGACAACACAGGTATTCCAATAGAGGATGAACAAATTCAGTAACCACTCACATAACTATATCAAATATCAACACATCGATGTTTTGACATGGTAAAACCCCTATGGGGAAACATCCACAGCCCCAACCAACGCGACCACTTGGAGCAGTTTATTAATGCAAAAGAAAAAGATTACATAGATATTTTACAAGCGAGTTTCTCACAATTGATCATCGACAAATGACCCTCCATGCTATTTAAATAGAGATAATGGACCAATCAGGTGTTAAGCCACATATCAATGGTCATTAATATTGAGGAGAGTATGAACTTTCAGATCACTCTATGTCATGAACATATCGTGACCATCAGATTTCCTAACTACAAATTCATACTAATGCATACTAAAGAAACACACTAAGAAACACACTTTTACCTAACGAAAGATTAGACCAAGTAGATTGTAACTAAATCCTAAGTTTCTAAATATCCTAACACCCCCCTTTAAGAACAACTTGGGATAGGATTGAAGGATTTACAATGGTGACCCTTATATTGCTTTTTGTTGTGGCGAGGATGTTGCTTCTTGGGATTCTTGGATTTATATTTCCGATAGAAAACTAAGGATTTGTTAGAGGTACTTGTTAACTCCCAAAATGAAACTGTTTTTTTCGGTTGAATTTTGTAGAGGATATCATGGTTATTGGTCGCGTCCTAAAGCTACTTTTGTGTTTTTATAGCTGAGAAAATTTTTGAATTTGGTTCAGTGAAGAAAATGGAAAAATATCATATTTTGGTGGTTTGGGCGAGCCTCCAGTGTGCTCATTAACCACCGAAAGTATTCAGTTTCTTCAGATAAGTGGTCGATTCAAAAGGCAAGCAACCACCGAAAAGGTTTGAACGGGCAAAAAGAAAGCTCGTGCTTTCGCACGAGCCAAATGTCAAAAATCGTGCAATGATGAGAAATTCAACCGCCGAAAGCTCATATTGAGGGAGATGATGAAAATGCGTGGTGATCACCCGAAAGGTTCAAAGCACCGGTATATTATCTATTACAGTGATCATTTCAAATTCACGCAGAACGGGTATGGACATATATAATTGTACAGGATTCCTTTCATTTTAATGGTAAGTACACCAGTCATTATTACCTCCCTTCCTTCATCTGTAAACTCAAGGAGTTATAATCAATCCCGAATATCACTGAATATGATCTCAAGTCCGCGATCTTATCAGCAAGGAATATTTTCAAAAATCTGATCCCACTTTCCCTGGCGATTGTTGAAGTGTCTCCATGTTCAGCAGGCATCCCAAGTAAAGAAACCTAGGCGAGTTATCGGGTAAGTCTAGAAACCATCCTCTGTCAAAACTTCATAAATACAGTTTCCCCCGAAAGGTTGAAGTTTCGTATTTCCCTGTCAGAATGCAATACAAATTTGAGTTGGTATTCTAGTGCATTTATCAATCTTATGCTTTGTCAAACAGTTTCACAGTTGTTCATAAATTACATCGACTATATCCCTAGTTTCTAGAACCGTTGCTTCCCAAACATCCTGTTGCCTACAGTTTCAGATATAGATTGCATTCAGTCATGTCAAAATTCACTCCTACATTAAGATCTGAAGTAGATGGAATGTGGTATTTTGAAGAACACCCAGAGGTCATAGAATGTTTTAAACAGGTCAGAGTTTTCACATATTGTGAAAAACTGTCAACTTTTCATCAACAAATTGCTGAAACATTCGCCCTATCATACGATGGAAGGGTTGCTAAGATAGGCAAGGAGGATTTCATTATTGATGAAGCATCTATCGTCGAATACACAGGGTTGCCTAGGACAGGGGTTTGCCGGTTTAAAACTTCTTCACCCTCAAATGTTGAATTCAGATCATACCTGTTGCCAATGCATAAAACGTTGACTTGGAAGAAAGATATTCCTATTTCATATCTTGAAACGAAGTGGTAGACCCTTCTGAAGGCATTTCTGGTATACATCACCTGTTAAGGGCGTTATAACAGAGTGATGTACTATCATTTTAAGTTGTTAAATCACTTCACAGGCAGGGAACACTTAAACATACCCTATTTCTTTCATAAAACTTTGATTAAGATGGCAAAATAGGTAAAGGCTCAGCCCACTAAAGTTTCAAGAAGAATATCTCATCAGGGGTTGATTACCCTCCTTGTTAAAGAAGCTCTTCACAGGACACAAATAGAATGGAGTTTCTTCCTGTTCTGGAATGAGTTTGAGACCGAAAGACCTCCAGAGATAAAAGCAAAGAAATCTAGAACCAGAAATGATTCTACTCCCAAGAGTAGTCACAGGAGGATAAAAGGGATTTCAATGCCCAGGGATTCTGTAAAAACATCATCCAGCAAACAGGGAGGAATCAGGAAGAAATTAAAGTTTGAGGATAGAAACCCTGTCATGGGAAAAACCCCTCTCAATTTGCCATATAGTGAATCCGATTCAGAGCAGGAGATGGCAAAAGCACAGGATACCTTGCAGACCAAACATGATGCAAAACTGAAGATAAACACACCTCCATCAAAGCCTTCAGAAACACAGGGGAAACCGAAAGCAGAAGCTTCATCTAGCAAGCCTCAGAAGGGTAAGACCAGGAAAATCAATAAGCTTCTGCGAGAAATTTATGAGATGGAAGTACTTGAGAGAGTAATCAAAAAGGAAAACATAGATCTAACAGAGAAGGTTGCTGAACTATTCAAAGAGAATGAAACCCTTAAAGAAAGGCATGATTCAATCAAAGGTAGAAACATAGAGTTGATTAGGGAAAACATGAAATTATACAAGCAGTTAAGAGTCCTAAGGCTCAAGATAAAGAAGTTTGAATCATCAGAGGAGGAACAAACCGGGTTAGACACCTTGGCCAATCTGGCCACAACCATAATAGATGTAACAGATTCTCCTGCACAGTCAACAAAGATTCGAAGGTCTGCTCGAATAAAGACTACAGTATCTCAGAAAGCATGAGTGTTAAAAGAAGTTTCAGAACAACCATTTTTGCAATTTTGAAAGGTCTTCAAAGTGCAACATTCGGTGGTTTAGGCGAGCCCCACTGTGCTCATTAACCACCGAAACATGCACTTTCGATGGATAACTCACCCAGGAACTGTTCCAGTCAACCACCGAAAGTCTGTGTGTCCAGAATTCGAATGAGTTTTTGCACAGGTCGAGGATTTTTGATATGAAAAGGTTTGGAACCTTTTCCAATGCATGTCTAATGAATTATCTCACTCAGTTCAGCAGTCATTTTTGATATATGATGAAGAAAAGAATGATTTCAAAGGTATATGGGCAATTTCATTTGAATTAAAAAGCAGGGTATTTTGCCACATCAGCCAACTTGACTTGGTCTCCATGGGAGAATGGTCTTTTAGCCTTGGAAGGCTATCTACACATCATCAACAATCAACAAAGGAAAATCAGAGATTGACCTCTTTTTGAGGAAACATTCCACATATCTTGCAACAGATTTTACTTTCTATTTTTAGTTGATCTGATCCATGTTTTTAGGATCAGAGAATTGTTTTTGTAATCCTATAAATATCAGAAAAGGACATGAACCAAAGGTTCGATTTTGGATAGAGTAATTGGATATTGTACTCAGACTTTTTATGTTAATACAGATCACAGGTTCCTTTCAATTTTGATTGTCAGCTTTTCATCTTTCTTCTGCATTATTATCTGTGTTGTCAAGCTTTGAATGGTTGTTATCCCATTGTTTAGCTCATATCCTGATAATAAGTCTCTTGATTGTCTCTTACACCCTACATTGTACTGGTTTAGTTACAATCTATTCTTCACCCACTTTAAAGCTATCTGTTGATTAATCAATCTTTGAGAGCACTGTCTATTTGTTTATCATTTTCATGTTTGAATGCTATAAGCTGTATTGAGTTGTCCCATTGATCCACATTTAAAAAATACAAAAACATTCATTTCTTAATTTACCAAGCACCTTTGGCCTGCAACCACAAAGGGTTTCTTGGAGTGATAACAAGTTGGCGCTGTTGCCAGGGGGAGGAGATCAAAGCTCAGCTTCCTTGGGAGACGACATAGATACAACTTTGATGATAGACAAAGCCTAGACATCACTTGGTTGTACATTTTCTATCTGGCGACTCCATTGAGGAAGTGGCTCCCAAAAGATCTCACACCAGGGCAAACCCAGAAGGCCTATTGACAACATCAGTTCCTGATCTAGAAAAAATCATCAGCAAGGGAAAAGATTTGCACAGACAGGCTTCCGGATCTGCAGCTGCAATTGATTCAGGTATTCCAATTGATACTCATATTTCTATATCTGAAAAGCTTTTGGTTGAAACCCCTGCTGAAATTCAAAATTCCAAAGAAATAAAAAGCTCATCTCAGGCTGCTAAGGTAGAAGAACCATCTTTTTCTTCCAATATCACTGATTCTTCCCTTGAGATTGAAGTTTCATCGCATCCAAAAGAACATTCCTCTCCATCTTCTTTTAATTCATCACCTAGTAAAACTTCAAAGGGTCTTCTGCACACTTATACAAATCTGTCTGTCCTTGAGGAAATTCTCCAAGATTTATCCTCTAAGGGTGAAGAAAACCTAGCTTCATTGCTCAGCCAGTTTTATAAAGCCTCCTATTTCCCATCAAATTTTGAAACTGCTGTTCAGGGCGAAGTGAGACAGTCATTCATTTCCAACTTAGGTAATTTATCTCCTCCATCATCCCCTCCGAGTTACCTATCCCCTCCATTGTCTCCTACAAGCTCCTCATCTGAATCTATCACCAAGGTCATCATGGCTGCCCCTCTGACCAGAATGGAACAAATCTTGGCAAACAGATATGCCCCTCTTGTCTTGCCAAACCCCCTGTCTACCATGCCAACTGGTGATTACCAGAAATACATGCCGAAGTTCACAGGAGAAGGGGAATACACAGCTGAAGAACACATTGAAGCATTTTATGCTTATGCGAAAAACATAAATATTTCAGAGGAGGATGTATGGACTAGAGTCTTCATCTAGAGCCTGGATGGCCAAGCCCGGAAATGGTTTAAAGAGCTGCCAACAAATTCAATCACTAGCATTGAACAACTGGATGCAACATTCTTGAAGCATTGGGGAGAGAGAAGGGACCTGTTGTATTACATTTCAAAATTTGGAAATCTGAAGAGAGGAGATGGAGAATCGGTCTCAGACTTTATTAAAAGATTCAACAAGATGTTTGGTAAGATCCCTGTAGAGATCAAACCAAGCGATGCATCAGCAAAAATCATGTTTTCCGTGGCCTTTGATGCAAAATTATGTCTTATCCTTAGAGAAAGATGGTTAGCCACACTTGCTTTAATGCAAGATGTTGCTCTTGAAGTTGAATCGAACATCACAGCCTCTCAGAAGATCAAAGGGAGGGCTGAAAAGAAGAAATCTGTTGTCGAGTCTTCTTCTTCTTCTAACAGTCAAATGGAAAAAATGGCTAAAATGTTGGACAGCCTAACATCATAAATGTCAAAGCTAAAAGTCCAAAACCAGCCACCAGCAAAAGAAAAAGAGTCAAACACTTTTGCCCCCAGAAATCCAAATGCTTTTCCCTATAGAAGAAATAATCCACAAACTCAGATTTTGCAAAGAGATAGGAATTCTAATGAAGATCAGAGGATAAAAGTCCCTTTGCAGAATGTAGTCATGGATGAAGACAATGGCGAAGGTCAAGAGGATGGTGAAGGCGAAATTCATTGTGTTGGAGATGAGACAGGGACATCTTATCTCACACAACAATATTATGAGCAATCGTTAATGACTGAACAAGCAGAAGATGATCTCCTCGGTGATGGAATCTTTACAGCAGAGGATAAGAACAGATACAACCTTCGATCTAAGTCTAAGATTTCTCAAGCAGATGCATCGGTTTCTCCTACAGAGACTGTTGCCCCTGTCAAACAAAGAGATCATACATCAGAAGATCAGCCTGCAAAATCTTCAAAGGAGAAAGCACCAGCCCCTCCCAAGAAGACTGTTGTCCCTGTCAACCGGAAAACTTCAGAGATTCAGCCTCTTGTTGAACAACAGAAGAATCAAGAAGCCCCTTCAAGTCAGGTAAAAGTTTCTAATAAAACTGTTGATAAGGCTCCTTATTCTTTTAATTTCGAGGCTGAATTACAAAAGATCAAGATTAAAATTCCTCTTGTTGAGCTGATGAAAAATGATATGTTTAAAAGAGATATCCTCAAAACTTTAGACCCACAGTCAGTATCTCATTCTGCTGATATCCTCAACATTTATGATGATAAACCAACCATCACTCTGGTCCAAATGGTAGAAGACAGAGATGAAATTTGTCCCCCCTTCTACATCTCGTTAAACATTCATGAAAAGACACTGCACAATTGTTTGTTGGACTCCAGTGCTTCACATAACTTGATGCCCAAAGCTGTCATGGATGAGCTTGGACTGGAGATCACCAAGCCTTACCATGACCTCTTCTCCTTCGATTCTCGAAAATTCAAATGCCTTGGGATGATTAAGGATTTGGCTATAACCCTGACCCAAGCATCAATGAAGACAATGATGATGGACATAGTGGTGGCTGACATACCCCCAAAGTTTGGATGTCTTCTATCAAGATCATGGATGAAGAGGCTAGGTGGCACTCTCCAAATGGATCTTTCCTATGCAACTATCCCTGTTTTCGAAGGGGTGAACAGAAGACTTTACAGGGAGTATCAATTAGAATATGTGATCAGTGATGAGAAGAACCCATCTAATCATCCTATTTATGCAGTCGACACAGATATGGGATCTTGTATCTTGCAATTTGATGACTCACTGTCTGATACATTGCTGCTCAGAAAACCATCAGATCAGACCACAGTTCATCCCATAGAGATAGCAGAGGATGATCTCTGGACCATGTTTTTTGACGGTGCTTGCACCAAAGAGTTAGCTGGAGCAGGAGTGGTATTCATTTCTCCCTAAAAGAAAGCTTCTCACCTGTCCTTCAAACTTAATTTTAAGGTGACAAATAATATCGTTGAGTACAAAGCATTACTTTTAGGGCTGAACGCAGCAAAGGAGAAGGGAATTAAAAAATTGCAGGTGTTTGGTGACGCAGATTTGATCATCCAGCAAGTGAATAAGTCTTTTCAAGCCAAGCATGTAAGGATGAAAGCATACAGGGATGAAGTTTTGGAAGCAATTAAAAGTTTTGCAGATTTTAAAATTACATTTGTGCCTAGAGCCATGAATGAATTGGATGATTCATTGGCTGTATCTGCTTGTGCATTTATACCCCCTCTTCCTCACAAATTGTCTTATGAAATTCAAGTCAAACATAGGCCCTCTCTTCCTGATAATATAAAATTTTGGAAAGTTTTTTAGGACGATGTTGAACTCACCCAATTCCTTGCAGTAATCGATAAGTTTGCAGATCTGCAGATTGATCAGGAGGACGAACATGATGATGAAGTTGAGCAGTCAAAGCTCAAGAACAAAATTGTAGCTCATGAGATAGTTCAGCTGTCCACCAATAGAATTCCTAAAGGCTTGGTCCCGTTGGAGAGGCTCTTTGACAACAACGATGTGGCTGTCAAATTGCAAAGTGCAGAAAAAGAGTCAAATGTTTTCCAGTATAATGTGGCCAGTGAGCAAGATCCCAAACATGTCAACTTGGCCTCACATTTGTCTGAAAAACAAAAGGCTGATTATGGTAAATTGATGAAGGAATTTGCAGACATCTTTTCTTGGCAGTATGATGATTTGAAAACCTTTGACACAGAAGTGATTCAACACAAAATTCCCTTGAATAAAGATACTAAACCATTCCGTCAGAAGCTTAGATCCTTCAATCCTTTGTTGTTGCCCACAATGGAGAAAGAAATTAAGAAACTGTTGGACGCCCGCATTATCATTCCTCTCAGGTATTCAGAGTGGATTGCTAATCTTGTGCCAGTCAGGAAGAAGAATGGAGAGATCAGACTTTGCGTTGACTTCAGAAATCTGAACAAATTCTCTAGAAAAGACAATTACCCTCTGCCTAAGATGGAGCATATGTTGCAGAAGGTGTCAGGATCGAAGGTAATGTCCTTTATTGATGGGTTTTCCGGATACAATCAGATTGCTGTCCATCCAGAAGACAAAGAAAACACTGCCTTTACCATTCCATGGGGCACGTTTATGTACGAGAAGATGCCCTTCGGTCTGATGAATGCAGGGGAGAAGTTACAAAGGGCAATGGATATTTCTTTCATTGGTGAGAAAGATAAGTTTGTCCTGATTTATCTTGATGATATCACTGTCTTCTCAAGCAGCCACGAACTTCATCTGCAGCATTTGAGGAGGACATTTCTGAAATGTTGAAGGTATGGCATCTCTCTTAATCCCAAAAAGTCTAATTTTGCGCTTAAAGAGGGAAAACTACTTGGGCATATCGTTTCAGCTGATGGATTTAAGATTGATCCAAAGAGGGTAGAAGCAATAAAAAATTTATCTCTTCCTCGATCAAAGAAAGACATTCAGTCTTTTCTTGGGACCATTAATTTTGTCAAAAGATTCATAGTGAATTTTGCTGAACTCACAAAGCATATCACTGCTATGTTGAGGAAAGACTCTGAAATAAAGTGGACTGAAGCAGCCAGACAGTCATTCAATGACATCAAGGAGGCCATCACAACAACTCATGTATTGATCAGCCCTGATTTTTCCAAGATATTTTACATCTTTTCATTTGTGTTGGGTATGTGTTATATTCTTTGCATGTGTGTGTGTGGGTGTGTCAGATACGACAACTGCGTCTTTCGGTCCGTACAAACTAGGGCTCTGTCGTTGCGTCGGGCGCTTCCTAGGGGGCTCCCAAGGGGGGGCAGGTATGCCCCCCCCTGGTTACGCGCAACGTTCGGCACCGGGCGGTATTAGGGGTTCACGGATTTTTCTATTTTTAGCTGATTTGTAAATTAATCCCGAATTAAGGTATTAGGGTTTTGGTATCTCCGGAATACCTAAAAACATTGTATATATTGTATAGCGAATGGTGAAATTCGATATAATGAAAAAGAAAGGTTTTCCCGGTTGAGGGTTTCCGGTAAAGATCTCTGTGTATTCTGTGTATGAGCCATTGATTAATTTTTGTATTGCTTAAGAATATATATGAATTGCTTTACTTTGCAGGTTTAAAACTTACATGTGGTATCAGAGCACCTTTTTGGCTTCAGAGGGACGCCTTTGTTGCTGAGGGTTTGGCTCGGTCTTGATAGATCAAGTTTATCTTGGGTCTGTGATAAACCTGGGTTCAGTGGGAGCTTTTGCAGAGGAGAT